>VZTH01017390.1:0-45669 GCA_013397815.1 Aleadryas rufinucha | reverse complement strand
TTTTTTTTTTTTTTTTTTTTTTTTTTTTTTGCAAAGTGAGTGTTTTTCATTTAGAGATTATATCATGAACAGATGTAGGATAATGTTAATAGTCCCTTCTGGAAACATTAATCACTAGGTTTTACTTATTATTTGGTGTCAGCATTTAAAAGTTAAAGCATTTCCAGAACTGTCACCATTGAAATATTCCTTTTGCTTAAAGCTAAATTACAAAACAGTAATTTATTTTACAGTCCCAGCATCTTTTTTAAAATATATATAAGAGGGAAAATGGCAGGCAATGCCTTGTTCTCATGGCAACAGTGTAGACTGACAGTAGTAAGTCTGTTTCTACTTTAGGAAGAGGACAGAAAATGCAACTCTACCAACTTTTTAGATGTTTGAACAATTTTAAGTCTCCACAAAAGAGATTTTGGTTGTCAGCAGGACACTAACACGATGTTTTCAGAAGTGGATTTTCCATTCCCAGCTCACTGAGCAAATATTAACCAGAACCAAAATAAAAGCAGGCTAAGGCCTTTTTACCAAAGAGATTTTAACCTCTCTTCCATCCATATTCTCACATGTAGAATATTGTGCAGGTGAAGCAAACTGCTACTGCTTCAAAGTACTTGGCAATGTATGTGCAGAAATGTTCCACTAACTACATTCAAAACACTTAAGTAACCAAAACAGGTCCGTGTCTTTCTAGATTCCCAGGAAAGGACCTTATTGGTTACTTCAATGTCCTGAAACTCAGCAACTCTGCAGCATCTTCCAAGTTCAAGATTTGCTGTGTATCTACCCTGGACAGGTTCAGCAAAGAGCTTACAGGCACTTTCGTATTTGGGCTATTGGGGGGGAAAAAAGGTATAAATGCAAGCCTGCCCTTAAAGCATCAGTGAAATTTAATCAAACACAGCAGCAGAGTCTCAACATCCCCAAAATCATCCTCCACTCACATGTGACCAAGGTAAAAGTAATTGCTTCACACAAGATTTACCTGAGGCTTTAAAGCAAGCAGATAAGAGACTATTCCCTTCTTTATGCAGTGCTATATATAACATCCTTCATCACCTCTTCCCTTTTGGAATGGATGAACATCCAACAAACTCCTTCTGAAGATGCTCATCTCTCTCCACTAGCTCTAAAATTGAACCAGCTTCAACTAAGGACCAAGTTTTTAAAGTGTCCTAGGGATGTGAAATGAATCCTAAAGGCCATTCAGGTATTCTCACATCTTTAGTCTGAAATTTAAGTCTTAATCCTCCTCTAACTGCACTAACGGGTCCATTAGGTCTTGTCTGGCATCTCTGGAGACCAATAGCAAAGGCCTAAAGTAAAGATGGAAGTGCTCTAGCCTCTATGTTTAGTGAAAGAGACCACATCTTGCAGTCAGTATTGAAAAGTGGCTTAAACCTGCTCCCTGGCAAACTGATTCTCTGGTTTCCACAGTATAATTTTCAAAAATGTCCATGTGAAAATGCAAGCACGTGCACTAAGGATTATTTTGACACATGGTATCCATCATTTGGATTTACTCATTTTCCAAAATAAACTGTTTTGTCAGTTTTCCTGTGCATGTGAATTTTTGAGTAAAGGCAATGTGTAATGTTACAAGACACATTCATGTGCTGACCTTTCACAAAACCAAAATTTGCAGTAAAGCTATGGCGGTGGGAAGCACTGCATTTTCATTTCGGCCACAAGACCAACACACAAAGATTTAAATAGAGAAGCTGAATGGCCCTAACTTGTGGCCTCATTCTGCTTCCTCAAATGAATGATCTGACTGAGGATGCAGCATCAATGAAAGTTACTTGCACAACAAAATGTTTAATAAGTAATGTTAATAAGTAGATCCTTTCAGAAAATTTATCTGCATGTGACATGCACAAAACAGGCCTCTGCAGGTAAGAGGAACTACAGGTTATTTCCAGATCTAATTCCAGAGGCTCTATGTTCCTTTAGTTTGTCATGTGTGTTTCTGCAGCACACACTCACTGAACCAAGTTTTGTGTATTCCCTCCTATTCCTATAATCACAGTTTAACCCCTACTTTTACACAACATCACTTATTACTTCCCATCCTCAGGGTACTTACACATGCTTAGTTCATTAACAGACCAAATTCTTCCTTACTTGATAAGATTTTTTTTTTAATGTTTTATATTTCCCGTTAAATACTGTGCTGGATTTGACTGTATTTAGAAACCAAAATTCCAACCTTTTTATATAACGACTCAACATCTATGGGACTGTGAAACTTGGCCAGGAAAAGACAAGTTACCAACACAAGTCACCTAAAGCTGCAGCCCCACTACCAGGCTGCAGAACAACGTAGCTACAATTCCTCATGTCTCTTGAGTCTCCCTTCTGGAAAAGGTTTATACCACTGCACACTCCCTCAAGTGAATTTACATGGGATCCGTTTGGAAGCATTCTGGTTTGACCAAACCATAGCTCACATTCTCACACTAAGGCTTTTTCAGCACTCATGCATGTGGTCTCATAAATCAGCCTGTATCTGAAAGAGCTCACAAAACACACTGAGTGAGCAGCCTTGAACTAAGAATCTTACAGTCCTTGTGCCATGGTCTGGAGCTGCACTCATCCTCTCCTAGGAGCTACTGTGGCTGCATGACCCCAGCTGTGCAGGGCCAGTACTGCTGGATATTTTCGCTAATTCCATGCCTTCTTGCAGCTTCCAACTCCAATTATTTTGGAAGATGTAAAGGACTACTTCTCCTCCCTGACTCCCTTCCTGCCACAGCCCTGTATAAAAATCCACATATTCAAAAATCCAGACATCATAAAATAACACACTTTCAATCCCCTTGATGCACTGCTCCTACCTTAAACAATACCCACTAAAAGCACTTCTGTAAGGGGGAACATCTGTTTATCTTCTGTATGTATCTGCACAGAAAAATACTGAAACAATCCTTAAATTGTATAACCAGGCTTTGTAGCAGAAGGAAGTTAATTCTGGAAGGGCACAGAACTTCCCACCCACACAGCCCCAGAGTGTGCCCGTCAAGGACCTCTGACTCTGTACCTATTGTGTTACATGAGGCAGTGATGGGGGTTGGTGTTTGCAGTCTGCAGTTTCTGGCACAATCCCCAAAGTAATTTTCAATTAAAAGGTTAAATGCTGGTACTTGTCAAATGTGAAGACATACAGTGCTATAACAATACAAAATAGCTTCCTTAGAATTAAATTAATTTCATCAGGTATTTAAGCAGGAGTTGCAAATATTATGCCTTTGGGTAACTTGAAGAAATACCTAAATGAAGTGCAATCATTTTCTGTCACTACTGTGTCTCAATACAAGAATACAAGCCTGTCTTTCAAATCCTTTCAACTGAATGATTGAAATACATGCAGGGCCAACAAATGTTTGTGTATTTTTTGTTTCCATTAATAAACTGTTTTTGTTAAATTAGACATGCTGTAAATTTTTGGTTTCACTGCTAGTCTGTTTTTCCCTCTAAATAATTAAACCAGTGATCAATGAATAAACAGTTATGCTTCCAGATAAGCACCAAAAAAAAAAAAAAAAAAAAAAAAAAAAAAAAAAAAAAAAAAAAATCAATGACTGACTAAAAAGAGGCAGTACTAAATAAATTATACCCTCCTGGCTTAACCTCCCTCGAATCAAACTGTTAAATAGTATCATTATTTCTCTTTCATAGGTCCATAGAAATAGGCTTGGGAAATAGAACACACCTGATACAAGGAAAACACAGTAAGTGACAGATGACTTCTGGGAACTGAAGGCTCACTCTTAGCCCCCACAAACTCAAGATAAGACATTCATAAGCTTCAGGTTGAGCCTCTAATTCTTATATTGAATTTGATTGAGGAGTAAGAATTATGAAAAATATGAAAGTATATTTAGCCAGAATTTCAAAGCAGTCTGGACCTCTAGCTATGGCTCTGGCCTGCATTCAGAGGATGAACTAACAAGACTTCCCTAAGTTTCCTTACTTGGAATACTCTTGCAAGCATTTAACTTGTACACGTTTCCTTTTCCTCAGGTGTAAAAGGGACAATAATGATGCTTACCCTAATTTGAAATGTTAGATATCTGTTGAAAACAATTCACAGCTACTTTTAATTTAATTCATTTCCAAATCTGTTAAGTAAAATAATATTTTCAAATGCTGCTCCGGGTACATTAGGAGGCCAGTGCAAAGATCCTGTGCCTAGATCATTGTTTGAAGTGTTGTGGCATTTTAAAAAATGTTTGTGATTAAAGCTTTGACACAGCAAAGTCTTACAAATTAACTCTTACAAATCTTACAATTAAGTAAATAATGGGATTATCCTTGTACTTAAAATTATGCATATGCACAATTTATGTGTTTAAATGCAGTTTAGCTTGGCTGCAAGAAACATACTACACAGAAAAACAAAGCAAGAATAACTCTTAATTTTCCTGTGCAGATGTAGGTGACAACCCACCCCCCCCAGCTGTGTAACTTGTCCTTCATTCATCAGCTGCTGTGTTTATTTGTGCTGTATGTGATGTGACTGGCAGAACTTTGGCAATGAAAACTTCTTAATCAAGTGAAGATCTTTTTAAGTAAAAAGAGGACCTGCTCCACTTCTCAGAATGCAAGGTCAAGAGTTATATACACACGTTTAGAGCCCAGTTTCATTTAGGTAAGTTTACAGCTAAGAAAAGGAAACATTTCCTCATACAACTTGGAAGTGAGAGTTACTGATATAAATAATGTCTTGGCAGCAACAGAAAGAGAACGAGATAAGTATATTACCATTAATAATCTCTGTCCTTATGCAGATTACAGCTCTGTATCAGATCATACAACCCACATGAGTAAATCAGAGAGAGCTTAATTCCAGGTGCTGCACAGCACAACTCTTAGCCCAGGACAAAGCATTGCAGGAATGTGTTTGTAGGCACTAGCCTACCATCACAGCATCAAGGTTTTCAATCAGGAGATACATGAGCAGCCCTATACTCTGTATTTCAGTACTTAGAAGGTAGAATCAGAAATATCAGTAGTCTCTCCAGCCTCACATTGTAAGACAGGGGTGCAGTAAAGACTAACAATAGCTTGGAGTAAAACACATACATTGCTATGGTGTCAGAGAGGTGGAAAGGCAGTACAGATTTTTTTTAAGTTTTAGCTCAGCTCACCTCAATTTTATCAGCCAAGTGCATTATCTTACATTTATTGCAGAACAAAGAGGCACGACTGAAGAGTCCTACCCCTGCACAACTTCCCTTGGGACACAGCTTCACAAAATCTCAGAGCTCTTCCTTTGTACTCCGGGGAAATGCCCTGGGGAACCATGGGATATGTGGTCTTGACTTCAAAGTGCTATCAGAATTTATTAGTGGTGGAAATGAGAAATGAGTTATTCCTACACGCCAAAGAATGAATAGGAAAATACGGAGAAAGGAAAACTTACACTTTTGTCTTATATTTGTTATTTATTTCTTTATTTCCCTTCATTCTTTCTCTATAGAGGCAGAATATGCTCATTTGTTTTCCACTTTTTAGGCTTGGCTAGAGAAATATAATCAGTTTACCTGTGGCTTTGAAGACAAACAAGTCACGGCAGAAGGAAGGAATGAAGCACATGTCAGCAGAGGGGATGACACCTGAAACCTGAAGGAGGTGGGGCAGAGAAGCTGCCCGCATAGGTTCATCAGTGCAAGGCACAGCTGCAGACCAAACACTGCTCTGTCTTTAAAGCAATGAAAAGAAACAAGTCACAACTATAGGCAACCTTTCCCATTCTGCCTCTATTACCTCCAGTGTATGCCCGAGATTACTTTTTCCTTAAGCAAAACCAAAAATCACAGCTAGGTTTGCTTCTCCCTTCCAGCGAACACCTTGCTTCGCCCATGGCCCCCACTACACAGCCACAGTGCCTCTGCTTCCTTCTAGCGCCAAACGTCCTTCCAGGATGATGACCCTGTGTCAGCCACGGGCACAGCCCTCAGCACTTGCCCAGGGAGGGAACTCTCTACATTGATGCAATTGGTTTGGCAACCAGAGGTGGATTGCATCAGTCCAACTGAAAGGTACCTGCATCCCTCACAGACTACCACGTCACCTGTAGTGACATGTGACAGTGACATGGACCTCTCATATGTCTGTCACTCTATGGTAACTACTTTGGCAGGTGCTCTTACACACCTGAGCAGGTTAACTGCCTGACTTAGCCTGGCCTTCACTTCTCTACCTGTAGCTGCATCATGAAGTTCCTCTTACGGCAGAGCCTGAGGAGTGACAAAGGCAGTTACCTCAGCACACCTTACAGACAGTGGGTTCCCCTTCATTTGTACCTCATTTTTTACCCAAGTGTTCTGAAGTATGTGAAGAAGACCAGCACCTGCCAAACTGAAGATAAAGCTATGTTTCCTTATATTGTTTTGTAAGACCGTTCCAAAATAAGAGCCACCTATGTCGGGAGAAAAGGTTAGGGAAAGAAGAAAGTTAAGTATGAGAAAATGAAAAAAAAGTGGAAAAATATGAACTGTTATAATCTCTAGGCACTGGGAGATTAGGTCTGATGAGAAAGAGAGGGAGAGAAGGAGAGAGAAAAAAAACCTGGAAAATAGAAAAGAATGACCAGTTTAGCAACAATATTTGACAAGACCAAAAACAAGATGGGGGGAAAAAAAGCAAACCACTCCAAAAAGGGAAAGAGGAAGACTGTCTTTTGAGCTTAGGTAACTCAGAATGCTATGGATCAGATTTAGAGCTTTTGGATTAAAAGCAGAGCAAAGTCAGCTTCTTAGCTCAGAAGGAAGTTTTCAACCAGGAAATTCATAATTGCAACCTTCAGTACCAATCATGAAGAGAAGCTGGGATTGTTTTCATTTTTTTAAAATTGCACAGGAAGACAGTAGAAGGAAGGGCTGACTACTCCACATGGGTGAAACCAGTGGGATGCATCAGCCCTAACATGCTTTGTTCTAAACCACCAATACAGAAGCCACAGGTAATGATGAGGTCACATTCAAAACTGCTACATTCTTTATCACTTTTTCATGTCATAGGATTATGGCACTAGAAGAGTAATTTTATGAGCTAGTCTGCAACTGCCTTATCAAGCCATGAAAAATAATCCAGTTATTTCCATGTTTCATACAGATGGCTGCAGCTTTCTCATTAAAATACAACCAACTCGCATTAATTTAAAAATAAGTTTTAAAGTTATAGCCAGTTTTAGCAAACCCTCCATTTTCACATATATAGATTTCACTCACCTATTGTATCAGGTTCAGATAATTTAGTTCCATACCCAGTCAAACTTGATTCGTTCTGAGAAGCCTAAGCAACTATATATTTAGCTCTCTGGTTTTATTTTGTCAGCACCTATGCTACTTACTTTTAATCCTTCTACTGCACTGTCCATTTTCTTAGAGAATTGAAACTCAGTGATTTTACCATTACCTTTAAGCACTAAGGATGAGATGCTATTAAGCCCAACAGATGATGAAATACAGCCTTAGGGAAATCAGCAATATCAGATTTTAACTCAGTGTGAGACGTGATACGGGTTCTGGTCTTTCCACCTTGAAAAATAAATAGTAGAGTTAGAGGATGTAGAGAGAGCAGCTAAAGTGATCAATAGTTTGCAGCAGTTGACTTACAAGCAGAGACCAAAAAGTCTAGGATTTATCAATCTGGACAGAAGATCAACGGGGAATACAATCAGGACTCCCAAAATTATGAAAGAACCGTGAGAAATGAATGTATAAATTTTACTCACAAAAATTCTGCAATTTTCAGGCCATTAGGAGGCACTAAATGAATATGTAATACAAAACAGATAAAGTACTTAGTGGGCAATACAATCCCTGCCCTTGCCACCACAGGAGATGGTAAGGTCAGAGTGTACCCATAGGTTCAGAAAGGGATTATACAAATTCATGGACAGTAGGTCTGTAAGTGGATAATATCCAACAATTACTGGTAGTAATTACCAATATCCAAATATAACAACTGCAGGTGTGGGGGAGTGCAAGGACAACGCACCACAGCAAATGTCTGGGCCCCTGTGCACTCACTATGGGGCGTCTCCTGTGGGAATGGCTGGAGCCACAGAGCTCCTGTGATCCAGTAAGGCATTTCTCCTTACTGAGATGACTTTAAGAAACAGTCATTTCATTTAGCTATTCACTAAGGAAATGTTACATGACCTATATGCCAAAAACTTCAAGACAGCTGCACACAGGTCAGATTATTTGCGAAACACGCAGTCAGATTAAGATGGTAGAGGAGAGACATGTGAAAATGTCAGAACGCATTAACCCACATTCCATATAGAGTAGAATACATAAATCAAAAAAAGGTCAGTGTTTATGCATTTCATTTGGAAGATCTGACCAAGAGTGTCACTCATTTATCTGGACTACAGTGCATTGGTACATATACACGGAGTTGTTCACAATTCAAGAACTGTCCCAGCTGCAGAAGTCATAGAAAATAAGTGCTTCATGTGGAAAACCGTTACTGTGTCAAAGCAGGATGCAAACTTTGAGGGTTCTGTAATTTTTTTTTTTGAGACAAATATTGAGAAAACCATCACCATCCTTCCTGCGAGTAATGAGGACAGCAAGTTCCCTGTACAAAAGCCCTTCTTTCAAGAGAGGTTCTCCTAAAACCACAAGGAGCATAGCATCTAAAGTAACACATCTCGAACTTTTCAAGATATATTACAAACACAGCTGCACAAACGTTAGTGCATGAAAAAGAATTTTACCCAATTAGCACATAAATAATCATTTAAAAGCCCCTTTGGTGTAATTTTTTGTTTCAGTCAGAACTTAAATTTCAGTTGCAACTACTCAGATATCTATTTTATGGCAATCCACTTTCCAAAGTTTGAATCTACTTTACTTTCATTGAAAAAGATGTTTCTAAAATGAAACATCTGGCTAAAAGGAGAGACATTTTTGCATTCCTGGGCTTAAAAAACCTTACATACACAAACCTATGGTGACACACACATCAAGAGAAAAAAAGAGGTAAGGAGAGAACTGTCATGGGCTTAATCCTGCCAGAGGGACAATTGGTTTTCTTCTGAAATAGAAGTATTACAGCAGCTTTTAGAGGATTTCAAAGGTACCACTTGATCAGAGAACATAAAACACTGATTGACATCTACATGAATTTCCATGCAGCGCATTTATTTTCATACGCTGCTGCATTCTATTGTTATGAATGGGAAATACTTAGGAAAGATTCTTCTTGGAATACTATGTCATTCTGATTAGACCATGAATATGTTGACAAGTTTATCAACGAGATTTTGTCTGTGTGTAAGTTAAGAGAGTTTTTTTCATGCATAGAAAATTATTCTGGTTCCATGATATCTTCTGTCCTTGGGTACTCAGAGATGGAAGCAGAGAAGGGCCTTTAACAAAGGTATTTTTAAGCAAGTTATAAACACAAGTTAAACTGGAAATGTGAAATATTTTCTTCATTGGAAAGTAAAAACCTCTGATCCATCTAAATGCATTAAGTGGAATAAGTATGCCATTTGTACTATTAATTGGTGGGAAAATGAGTGTTCTAGAAAGATAAATTATAACCATGAAATTTGAAATACATGATGGCACTGTAAAGCAGCTTCTAACTCTGCACACTGATTTGCTAGTCTTTCAGCAGGGTAATGACAGATGACCTGTAATGCAGCTTTAATGCCTTCACTTCCAAAACTATAAGGATTTGTTAAATTTTGTGGCTTTCCAGAAAGGGTAGTTTTCCCCACTGCATGAAGATTTGACCTACTACAGCGAAAACACTTTAAGGCATTACCAATTTAATTGCAATCAAAATTAAAATCTGATACAATTTCTACACACTCGTTACAACACTGCCATTCAAGCACTAATCAAAGAGGAATAACTTAGGATCAAGCAAAAAATTATGAAGCTTCTCCATAAGACTTTTAGGTCACACCATCAGCTTCAGCCACAGGAAAGTGCCATTCCTCTAATAAATGGATAGCGCTCCATAGTAACACCTGTTAGCTAGTTAGTTAGTTCTTATTCCATGTCACGATGTTTGTTCCACAATCTGGCTCTTCTGTTAGTTAGAAACCTAAACTGCAGCTCATATTTCCTCAAGACCAGTTTATATCAATTTGTTTGTCTTTAACTGTTGTCTTTTAAATAGCACTGCTTTTCTGATGTTTTCTCCCATGGATATAAATCACAGCTCAAATTTCATTTTGCTAGGCTAAATAAACCACTGCCAATTTAGTTTCTTCTTACAGATAAGCTTATCATTCCCATGATCCCAGTAACTCTTCTGTAGACTTGTTGAATCTTGATTTCCCCTTTTTTCTCAAGGAAAATCGGAGTCACCCATGGTATTCAGATATAGCTTCATCGTGCCTTGTCAGGCAAAAATACTTACTGATTTTAGCTGGGAAGATTCAATCTCAAATTCCATTTGCCCTTTGTGCCTGAAACATACTGCTGGCTACCAGCTATCCAGTGGTCTCCTAATACTTAGATATGTCCCTTCTTCCACTGTTTCCAAACAATAAGCTCCAGTTTACACCAGAATCTGTCAGTGATCCCAAAGTGGATGATCATGCACTTCATTCCATTAACTTTCAGTCTGTTCCTATCAGTCCGAACTTCGAGGTCATCCGTTTCTTCCTGTAAGTAATTCCCGCCCTTTCTGCGTTAGCAATAGGTACCAACTGTATATATCATCAATAAATTCCCTCAACATCATCTTCTTATGCCAAAATCACTAATAAAAGTCTAAAATACATCTGGTACCCTGACTGACCACCACAGAACTTTGGAACCTGCCTGCCCAGTAAATCCCCTCTCAACAGCACCCACTCTCCTCTCTGAGGTACCTCCTTACCCACAGTGCTTGTACAAATCCCCACCTCCTGCAGCCTAACACTGGGAGTCCCCTGCTGATCCTGACCAAATGTTCTGATGCAAAATATCTAAAACAGAAAACCTTTTTCTAGATATTAAAACTATTAATTAAAACCATTAATTAAAACTATTGTTTTAATTATCGCTTTACTAGGCTGTGATCTAACTTTGGCAAGCACATCTCATGTCACTTTTTTTTAATCTCAATCTATAATTATATTCTGTCTTTAACACTTGTTCTTAAGCCTTGAAAGCACATTACATCCACTTATTGCTTTTCTGCCAATGGAGTGGAGGATAGAGTGCATTACACAGAGATTGTTTGGTACTTTCTAACTCTAGATAATTTGTTTGATTGAAATCTTTTCTAGAAAGGGATGACAGATGTGAAAAAGCTTCTATGCAGTGGAAAACAAAATAAAATAACATTTCAGTTTAAATGAGGTAACTTGGAAGGAAATATGGTTTAACAGGGAATGACTAGTCATTACCTTTCAGAATAAAAGAATAAAGTAGGAGTGCCATGTAAAATGAAACAAACAAAATGTGGAACTCAAAAGTGAGAATGTCTTGTGAAAGGGATTTGATCAGTTTGCGAAAGTGATATGCCACAATAACCCAGCACAAGATATTCTTAAGGTGCCAACTTCCAAAATTTGAGAGGGTCTATGCCTAACCTTATAAAAAATGGCCACTGTTGGTACTTCATTAAATGAGCTTCTGCTCTGACACTGGGATTTTCACTGCAAAACATGACTGGGTGGAATATCTAACACAGCTAATTCATTTAATGATCTCCAATTATATCATCCATGACACTGAACAGAACTCAAGCCCCTTCATCAATACATAGCTAATATCCCTTGGAAATTAATGGAACATATTTCCGTATTCCATTCATCAATGCACACAGAGTTCCAAGGCTGTACAATCCTATTTTATCGTGCCTCTTAACAATTTACTCAGCTCTCTGCTGAAGTGAACATGGTCCCATGTTCCCCTTACACAGCTCAGAAAGTATTTCATCCCTTTAACTTTTATATTATTTGAAATTGTGTAATAACAAAACATAACTAACTACTCATATATTGAAAATCACAAAGGTAATTTTACAGGGAACACTCAAGTGAAGCACCTCGTGTTCAATACAAACTCCATTTGACAGCATACCTGGAAGATCCACACACTCCAGAGAGTTCAATCTCAGCCAAAAATATGTTTCCTGCTGAAGCATAAGATAAAGTCACAGCCCTCAGAAGGAGCCTGTGGGTGGAAGAGAGATGGGGGCTGAATCATTCTTCTCCTAAAATCAAGGAATTATTTTGGCTTCTTCTTTGCTGAGGTCCTTTTGTTTCTGCACAGATAATAATAAATAAATACATTGTAATCACTGTGGATTTATGATGCAACTGAAGTTATTTGGGCTTTTGCAGAAAGCAAGGCTGGGAAAACAAGCTGGCAATTTTTTGATGTGTCACATTCCCAACTAAAACAAGCTTAAATATAATTTTCCTTATCCAGCTATACTTGGGGGGGNNGGGGAACCAACCACAGCTGGCATTTAACCCATAGTCTGTGGGTAGCTCTATTATGTGCCCACTGTGCAGGCTTCAGACACAGCACTCACACGCTGGTTACAACACTGGCAAAACAGATCCTACACCCTTGGCAATCAGCTCTCTTCCTGCTTACTTTTCTGACTTAAATTAATGTTCTAAATCCTACACCACCAGCAACACTCTGCTGATTTTGTGTCATACTTATGAACACAATACAATCATCAGAGAGTTTTTGCAGATGAGGCACCAGAGAAATAAATCTCACATTTTATTTTGTTTGTTTTTTCCTGAAGGGAAAGGTCCTTGATGTGGCATCTTAATCTGGGTATCGATTGGCTGGTGTAGCAAACTATGCCTACATCCAAGGTCACAGCTGCTTCCTCTACAGATGTTAAAACTTTTTGGAGCTTCTATAGCAAAAAGCAACAGTGCAAAATATTAGGAAATAATACCATTATATTTCCTTACATGGACCTTATAAGGTCAATTCACCCTGGCACATCACCTTAAGAATGCTGTATTTTGCTGAAGTGATTTTCAAACTCTTGTTAAATTAAGAGTTGTTTTTTCCTCAGAGAGGCCTTTCCCACCAGAAGAACAGATTACTGGAAGGTACTAATGCTGTTAGTTTAGTCCTAAGTTCCGATTTATCTACAGCTTTGGCTATAAAAGAACATAGGGACCTATTTTAGGGCCCCTACCAACATGCTATACAAGAAATATGTACCTCAGGCTTCATGCCATTTTACTGCCAGCCTTTTGCCATTTCATCTGTACATTTATTTAGGCAGACTTACTTAAATGAAACAGACACAGTATGTTCCTTTTCTATTTTTAAGTCCTCCAAAGGACTCTAGAGCTCATCCCTGTACCAAAGCTTTGCAGAGATAGAGACACAAGGGAAGGAGACACAAGGAACCCCAGCCATTTCAGTTATGAATGCACAGCTTTTAAGTGGTCAATAAATTAAATTTTACCTTCCCCCAAACATAATCTACTGAAAACAGCCAGACCTTTCACATACAGTGAAAATAAATTTTTGGCTGACTCAGCAGGAAGAACTCAACAAATGGAGTGAGAAGAATAAAAACTTTTGTAACAATATTGGCAGCCTACACTTTCAAAGCTGACAAAAAGATATTCTTAAGAGAGAAAAATTCTTATATCTTCTGTAGGGATGGTGACACACATTTAAGGACATCCAGGAACAGGGCCCAAAAATTAATCCTTATTTGCTTGCTGAACACAGCATTTCCTGTTACTAATGTTACAATCAGAGATACCAGTTTAGTCAACAGACTTTAAATTATCTGAGTAATACAACTGAGTATCAATTATCACAACTACCACTTCAGGACCACACATGAGGGCAAGGATGTGGACCTTAATGCCTGAAGACCAAACAAGACAGGAGTCCTTCCTCCATGTACTGTCAAAGCCTGTGTGCACTGAAGCAGTTAAGGTGACAGCACAGGCAAAGGAACAGAACATACAAATAAAAAGAATGAGCAGCACGAGACCACTTCCAGTCATAGCACTCCTACATTCTGTATTTCATTTCCATGGGTAAGACACCATGTCACTAGCAGGAGCCTAGCCAGATTTACCTAACATGGGCTGCCTTTAATTACCCATTCTTGGTAGACAGAAGATCCAGAGCACTTAAAAATGCCTATTTGCCCAGCTATGAGATTTTGCAAGGTTTTAAGAGTCAGGAACAATATATTGCACAACAACGACTACTCTGTGAAGTTCCCTGAAGTCCACAGCAAAATTCCCATTGACTCAAGCAGAGCCAGGACTTCCTATCAATTCCCCAGAGGTCAGCTGAGTTCTCAGTGCTGAGAACTGTTAGCTGTGTGCATTGCAGAGAGCAAGTATCACCAACCTTTCAGCTTGCACTCACTCTGCTTGTGATTGTTTTTGCATGTGGTGGTTTCAGCTTTGTATGCTTTACAGATCAAGAAGCTACCACAGCATTCTGGGTTTGTTGCATTTACTTCATGCAATAACAAAGCATGGTTACTTTCTGTTTTCCAAACAAAAGTGCTGCAGGGGTGGAAATTAGATAAAACTTCATAATTAATCTGGTTTTCCACCACCTAGCTCTTTTTAATCACCCATTTATTGCACTTCAGTTACTAAAACGTCCCTGCTTCAAAACAGGTTTCACAACCTTGTCTCTTTACCTTCAGTTGCACATTAGCCACAGAGTGTAAACTGTTCTTGCCTTTCTAATACATGTATGAAATCTGAAGATAAACTTGGATTTGGATGAACTGTTGTCCCCATGAGGCCAGTACTTGACCATGGAAAGACACTGCAGTTCTTCGACAGCGCTGCTCCTGACAGCTTCCACCATCACAACCTCTCCACCTTCAGAGCCTCCACAGCCACATAACAAAGAGGAGACTAAGATAATTTTCATAGACAGATAGAGCCTGAACTATGGGAAATTTTGCAAGTTTGGTTGCTCAGGTTCTTGTGAATTTTTCCTGCAATTTGTCTATATTCCATGTGTGCTTTTGCAACTCCTGGATTTCACTTGGAGTTTCAGATTCAAACAAGAATGTTAAAAGCTCAAATTGAAACTCACTTGAAACCATCAGGTTTCACTTGCAAAACTTTAAGTGGGCTTCAACATTTCAAAGGTGCAAATTAAGGAATTCATGTGAAAATTGCAACCAACAGTTTTGCAGCTGAATTCAGTAGGCAAGCTTTGTGTGGCTCTGTAAGAAACATTTCATGTAGCAGTTCTCCTGGTTTTACTCTTACTGTACGTGCAGAAATGGGCCCTTTACACTCACCTAAGATGCTGCAATACTCTAATACGCCCGATAACTTCTTCTTTGAACAGCTACTTAAAATCTGTCCTCCTTACTCTCTCTGGAGCAGAACCAGCCCCAAGACCTTTGGGCAATGAACTTTTATAGTAATTCCCCCCAAACCTCTTCCCCTATTTTAGGACTAAGGGGTTCCTCGCTCGTGGCTATGCACCAGCTGTCATTATCTACAAAGACTAAAATGCCAAGGATGGTCTTCAGCTGTCAGCTCTGCCCCTCTGAACAGGGTGTTACAGGATGTCTCATTCAGCATTTGCAGTCACAGGAGAGGGGAGATTCTTTCGTTCAGAGCAGGGAATAGCCTCCACAGCTGCACAGCACAGGAGGCCCAGGGAACTTCCTAAGACCAGCAGCTGTGGAGGCAAATTTTGGCTGGATTGGTCCATTATTGTTGATGCACATAAAGCCTCAAAATCAGTGTCAGGAAATTGTGCACATGCAGAAAGGTCTTATTTTTCATATTAGCTATGCAAATGTATAATAGTTAAACCTTGCTTTGATGTTATGTTCAGCATTGTTAGTATTAATAAAAAATTATGCTGGCCCTTCCAGTCAAGTCATATTTACATGAAAACTCAGACCTGCCACCACCTCCCTTTTTAAATAAACCAGTCCACCAGTGCAGCAATCATGAGTTGAACAAGTTGTCACAAGCATGATATTAAACTAAGCTGGCATTCTTCTTTCATACTGCAGTATGTATGAAGTTAGGAACATTCATTTTTTACTCTGTGACTTAAACACCAATTATTTACAATCCCAAAATACCCAGCAGTATCACTGTATGCCCAATCTCTTTGCAAAAGGTCATTTCTTAGAAGTTTCCTAGGTGACCTACATGAGGACAATGAAAACTAACCCAGTGTTTGGCACTACACTTTTTTTAGTAGTACTTGCTCAGTCATTATGCACAACTCTGAAGATGGGGAGATTTCCTGTCACTCTGCTGCCAGATTGCTTGAGCCTTTGTGTAAACTCCGAGCTAACTCATGTTATTTTTGCACCTTGGTTTCAATCCCTGTAATACAGAGACAACTCTTGCCTAACTTTGCACAGGTGTGTGTAGCTCATGATCCTCTGATATTCTCGGATGCAAATTCAGAACATAATTAACAATACAGTAACCCCAGCAAGGCCTAGGAAGACATTTTTGCACAACATTCATGCAGATATGAGGCACGATTTTTCTTTCTTCCAGTTTCAGTCTGAGGTGAAGTGGCAAAGACTGACCCTCCAAATCCAATGTTCTGCAAAGCAGCAGCAGCAGATTCAGCATTCCCTACTTCATACCCTGCAGAGCAAGCCAAAACCTAAGAAACAGACTTGCTCAACAGCTGAACGACGAAGGCAGAAACAGATCCATTCAACAAGGAGAGCCAAAGGAGTCAGAGAGCGAGCCAAAGCCACCAGCTTGCTCCTGCTGGCTATGCAAGTAAGAAAGAACCCCAGAACAATGGAGAGAGCAGAACAGCATTACACTGGGGTCATTTGGTTTAGTTCCCAAATCGCTGCTAACAAATGCCTTGAGGGAAAATTTGCTTTGCATTGCTGCTGCCTCATCACCCTGGAGCCACGTACCCCACGTTCAGTTTGGCAAACTGCTTCTCCTTGTCTGCTTCATCCACCCAGGCTGAGATCCAGACATCAATAGGCCCATGTGGGGGGTCCAAACTCCACTGGCTCCCCTGTGTTTTGGATCCATCCCTGGAACCAGTAATTATTCCTTTGGCAGTGCTGGCCTGCCAGAGAGCATCTCCCAGCCCACTCCAGTGGGGTCATGAAAAAAGTGCAGTTAAGAAAAGGATTGATACAGAATGGGTCAACTGACAAGCAGAAAATGATCAAAGTCCACTTGATAAGGTCAGGAACAGAGGATTGTGAGGTGGGAGAGGTCATTAAAGGAAAGAACACCAAACGGAACAGATGGGGGAAGGACAGAGAATTTGGGGAACAAATACAAAACGAATAGTATGACATAGTGGCCCCCAATCTATAGATTGAAGGCAACACACAGTAAAGCTGCTTGTGACACAGGAAATGAAAAGGTTCTGAACATAGCATGGAAAATAAATTGCAATGTTGCCAAGAGTGTGATAATTGCACAGTGTTGTTGACAGTAAGGCAATACAGGCTGAGGAGCATAGCTCTTTATCTCCTTTTACTAAGTTAAAATCACTCCACCTGATTCCCCTCCAGTTTGGGAAGGGGTGGTGGAGGTGTGGAAATAAGCATCTCTGGTTAGAGAAATTTGGCTCTGGAGTTGGCCAGCTCTAGCTGGCTACAGCATGTGTAGGCACACCCTGCAGTCAAGATAAAACAGTCACAGCCTATTTTCCTACAGACAAGCAAATGCCACACAAAATGTCCCCAGCACTGCCTGGGGCTGAACTGGCATCTGATTCTTAGTGCTGCTCATTTTGGTGCTCTTGCAAATAAGTGGTGACAGACGTGGAAAATTGGCCAATGCTGCTTTCTGGGCTGATCCTGTCTCAGAGTATGATCTTAACTTCTAAAAGTACAACTCTGCCACACTTGACAAGGACTCAGCATACCACAAAAAAATTTAAAGATTCCTGCTGGAGATGAGATGAAGGAAAAGACCCCTCCTGTGAGAATCAGAAGATAATGAAGTTTCTTCATTTCTAACCAAATAAACACTGGATTGTTTATCTTCTTGTCCCCATTTCTTGTACACGGCGATTTTGAAATATTTCTGTTTATTTTATAATATGCAGCAAAATGAATGTTCCTTACACACTGAAATAAACAACCCCTTTTCTCCCTGCCATATACACACAAAATTCTACACACAAGAAACTTCCTTCCACATCCTTCCTTTGTGGTTGTGAACTCCTCTGGGGCTGACAACTCCCAGCAGATCCAACAGAACACTTGCCATTGCTTTCAGCCAGAATACGAATGCACCCTTTTCTTATAGCAGGCAGAGAGTTAATTGAACGGAGTTGAAGATGTATTGTAGGAGACAGGAGTAAATCAAATTATATGAAAACATTCCCACGGTTTTGATTTACTTCACAGAAAGAAGCAAAATATTAGACATCTTATATTACTTCACATTTGCCTGGAGGGCAAGTGTGAGGTAAATGTTCAGAAAATTCTAAAAATGTAGCAATAAGCCCCTTCTAAGTTCTCTATGAAAAAATGCATTACTGAGAATACAATATTATTCTAAGATGCTGAACAGAAGTCTCTAAACCCATTTCAGAGGGCAACAGTTTGCACTGGTTTAGATGGGATATTCCTTTGCAAATCTGAAATTGTGAACTAATAAAAATTGTAAACAGGAGGGCTCTCGAAGGGGTGAACTGGGCAAGTTTGTAGTGCTGCTGACATCTACTGAGAGAAAGCCAAATTGCACATCTTTGCAAAGGGATGAGCCTCCCTTGACCCTTATTTGTTCTTTGCTCTTCTGCTTTTCAGATGCACTTCATGCCTGCTTGCATATTTATTAATTATTTCGTATCAATATTCACTTGCTTCATTTAATGTCAGTGAATCAACAGACACATTATAGGAAACATCAGGGAGGAAATAAAAGGGGCCTTCAGGAGATGGCTGTACCCTTTACATAAATGCTGCACACTTACAGTCTTTGCAGTTCTTATAGCTGCAAATCTGAAAGCTCAGATGGACACAGCATCAGGTGTTTCAGGATGCACTTCTAGTTCATACTGACTGCACATAAACCCCTCAAATGGTGGCAGCTGAAGCCATAATCCACATAGTTCAAAACACTGGATTCAAGAAACCGTGCTCCAAAAGTAATATTGAAAATGTAGTATCCTTTGTTTCCTATGGGAAATGAACCATTTAGCTAAACTATGGCAGGAATAAAAATATCACCACTATGAGAACTGTACACAAAAAACCAACTCACAAGTACCTTCTGATGTGTGTGCCTGATGTCACAGTGGCATATGGCAGTGACACTATCCAGGCAATTCAAGAAAAAAATATGCTGGTATCTTGTGCATTGTAAAGTGTGTTCTTTCCCCATGCTGGACTAAGAACAACTCATAGCCATCCGAAGAGCCACAGAACAATAACCATTACTACAGGTCTTGTGTCTAGGGATTTCATTCTACAACAGGAGAGGTGTGTCTATCTCAGTTTGGGTAACAGCAGTTTGGGGAGCGTGGGGGGAAGAAACAACGATAAAATTCTAATCAAGCTGGAGTGAGTCAGGGTGATAATGATTGAATGGGCACGTGTTTCTCCACTTCTGGGGCAATGTTCTCATCACTGATGTTACATTGAATTTACAGGATTATAAATAAAAACTGATTTGGCAAATAAATATTTGTAACATGGGGCAACATGATAAAGCAGCTAAATTAATTTTATTTCTATAATAAGAGAAACCTTCACAGTCAAAATTAAATATCACATTACAAGATTTGATCTAAGTTGTTATGAAATGCCCCTGTGACCTTGACAGGCCAGGATTTCAGTGTCTATAAGAGCTTTTCACAGTTGTTTTCTGCAGATTTTGAAACAGATATAAACATGAGATCTTTGGCTCATGTATCTGTTGTATAAAATATCTCTATCACTAATTTTTGGTCACACAGGACTAAATTCCAACTTTTTTAGGTGAGTAGGTCCAATGGATAAAGCTGATGCATACTCAGCTCCCACTTAGGTTAAAAACTGCAGGACAGGACTGGAAACCCTCTCCTGACTGTCCTCTAACGGAAGGATCTATACCTCAGTTATCACCTTGAATTTTTCTTTATACCTAAAGCTTGGCTTCTACATATATTCTGACATGCCACACGGGAGGACTACACAATTCAGCACTTACCAGCAGGATTCATGCAGTCATCACTTGTGTCTGATCCAGAATACATTCCTATTGCTCACACTGGCCTCCTCAGAAAAAGTAGCTGCAGCCTTGTTTGTCTTCCTAGAGTAGGAGAGGGTGGGTTGTACTGCTTCTTCACCAAAATAATGCTTTGAAGAGCAACTGGAAACTGACCTTTCTCTTCAACGTATCAGATAGATTTGAACCCATGTTCTCCCTCTCCCTGAGGTTTGCTAAACTGGGTAACAGCTTTCCCTGAGGACATAAACCTACACCAGTACAGAACAGTTTGCAGGCCCCTGGCTAATGCATTTTTCAGAGACATTCAACAAACAGACTTGAAGGGAACAGGCTCTGCAGTAAGAGGATTTAATCCCAGCTGAATTCTACAGACACCTAATCATTTGATGGTGTGATTTCAGAGAAACAACAGTCACTTAGCTTCTGAAAAGAAATACCCAGGAACCTTATTTCTGATCAGGTTGCTAATCCAGGGTACCCAGAGGTACTTCCTTACTGTTTCTTTTTGCTTTCTGGTGTGACCTGGACTTTACATAGATCTCTCAGAGGGGGCTTCTCACATATTTTGTAAGAAGCCCTGGCACTTAACTCATAGCTGTGCCTTTCACTCCGTACTCAGAGCTCTAAAAACTGCACAGCACAGTGCTCAACACTGTTGCATTTCAGTCTCAGAAAATCCCTCAATGAAATGCTATTTATATACTCATATCAATGCACTTACAATGGGCATTTAGGAGGGTTAAGGATCTAGTGAAGCAAAATCCCACAGCCTCGTACTTGGATGGAGTTCTAACATAATGTTTAAAAATACGCAGATCAGAAATAAAGATGAGGGAGCAAACATATTTGAACAACTGTTCCTGAACAGAAATAACTTCCTTATTCTATTATAAATCTATTTCTGATTACCTAAGAAGAATGTTGAAACACATGACTTTCTAGAAAAAACTCAGTTCCAAAGATGAGTCTCTGAAAAGGCTCATTCTGGCTTGCACTCATCCAAAACCAAGGCACTCAATATCAACATTTTGGCAATTCTAATAACAAAGACTGCCAAAAATATGTTGTCTATCAAACATACACGGAAAAAGATGTTAGAATATTAAGAACAGATGTCACAGATATCTTCGAAAATACTCATGCTCCCCAAGTACTCTGCAAGGCCATATGCACAAAACCTCACTGAAAGATTACATTAATGCATCTTGTTCAAATGCTTCCAAGTGTCATATATGTATGTAAACTTACTTATAAAATACGTACCTTTAAAGATGTTAGAAAGGAGGATTGTGTCATAATTTGATAATGGCTTTGTATCTTAAAACTTGAGCTTTAACAGTTCAATAACGCAGTAGAGACTACTTTTTATAAGATGTTATTGAAACCATTTTGTTGTGCATGTGCAAGGTTTTCCAGTTATTGAGTATTCATTTATTTACATTTTAATTATTATTCTACTGACAAATAAAGTTTAGCAAAAAAATCCTTTTAGAAAAACATCTAAACAATGTAAAGAAAGGAATCTTTATATAAGAATAGGATATTGTTTAAAATTAAAAGACCACTTAGAAAACCAAAATATCTTAAGAGTTCATTTGAGCAGGCACAGAATACGCTTTCTTCCTCTGCTCTACTTATTTGCAGTATTAACAATCCTAAACAGTAAAATTAAGTCAATTTTCAAACAGAAAATCATGGGAATTGGCTGCTTTATTTATTTACTTGTAAACATAGGAAGCATTGGATTCTTTATAACTGACAGAATTAAGAAAATATTTTACCTTTAGGGCTGGTGTTCCAGATTTCAGGCTTAGAAACTCAGCTTACACAACTGAAGCCAAGATTTTCAGGTATGATTGATTCAGGTAACAGAGCATTAAAGAAAAAAAAAACAACAACAACAAATCAAAACAAACAAAACTGCCCCCAAACCCTACTGAATATTTTAAAGTTCCCAATAAAATAATGGGCAGTGACACCATTGTGTTTCTAATGGGATGACATTTTCAAGTAACAGCCAGGAAACCAGAACGCTGCAGTTTGAACTAATGATTCTGACTTTTTAAATTTTCCTACTGAATCAGAATTTCAGTAAGAAGTGGATTGTGGCTCTCTAAAATAGGCCACTAAAGATAGGCACTCATGTGAGCATGCAGAGCCTGAACCAGACTTGTCTTCAAGTTCAAACCTGTCTCCATGCTAAACTCAAGTAAAGATTTCCTGAGGTAAAAGATTTACTATTTGATGGTAAAATGACTGTGCTGAACTCAGAAATGTCATGTTGTGGATGATATAACAGTAACATAATAATGTTATAGTAAGACAACACACTCCTAAAATGTAACAGCAGCAACAAATGAACTGGCATTTTCTGTCCTTTAAACTTTTCAAAAGAGGGCTCATTTCTTCCTCCCGTACGTTGCTGACAGGATAACAGCAGCACGGTGCTGACAGTACAATACCGCTGTCCCGGCCAAGGCGCTCGCAGGGCTCGGCCGCGGAGCCGCGGAGCCCCGGGCCGTGGAGGCCAGGCCGGCGCTGCGCCCGCGGCACAGCGCAGGGAAACACGGGCTATTTCCATGGCCACCGCCATGTGTGAGGGCTTCATGGAACACGAGCAGATTTAACCCTCTTTTCGAGAGTACACATTCACAGCTTTTGCCGAACCAGGCTCTAAAACACGATTTCTTCTTTTCTCTTTTTTTTTCCTATTTTTTTTTAATCGCCCCCTTACAATTAACAGATGTGAAGGCAAACTTGGCATGTACAGATGGCTTAATTTTTTTTTCCCTTTGAATAACCTGGTTGTATCCCCTTTCCGCAGCAATTGTAAGAGTGTTTACATTGCGGTTTTTTTTTTTTTTCATTTCCCTCTTTTAATAATAGAAAGCAGACGCGGCTGCCCGGTGCCCTCGGGAGGCCGCGCAGAGGAGGGCGCTGCCGGCTCCGCGCGGCCGCTCGGGCGCGCAAGGGGCGCTGCGCGGGGTTATTTATTCTGTTCCTATCTGCACACCCCCAGGGCCCCATTCCGCCCTCCCTGGCTGCGCTCCAGGCCCAGGCTGTCAGCCAGGGAGAGTACAATATCTCCAGGCTATGGCCCATTTAAAGTTTTTCCTCAGCTCTCACCGAGCTTCTCCTCGCAGCTCAGGGGAGGCCACGCCACCTCCTCCCGCCTGGAGCAGCCCCGGCCCCGCCGCCACCGCTCCGGTTCCTGTCACCCCGCGCTGTGCCGCCCCTCACACACAATCCCCGAGCTGGGCTGTTCTCCACAGCCGCAGCCCGGGCTGGGGGGTAACTTGCAGGGTACAACTCCCGCTTTGTCTGTTTCCCCCCTTCTGAAGCTCCGTAAGAAGGTCTGATATTTAATTAAAGTATCATGACAAAACTAGATTTTAATTACATGATTGTATCAGCTTGACAGAACATCATAAATCCACAGAAAATTGTGTTAGAGTTGGAGTTAAGCCGTTAGTCAGAAGCTACAAACAGGCCAACTGTATTCCTCAAGCAATGGGAACAGAAATAGGATCAGGCAAGGTTGCACATACCTGTATTGTCAGTAAAAATATCAAAAAATGGTTTCAAACCCTCTTAATTTTCAAACATCATCATGGTTGGTTACTCCACAGACGTGAGGTTACACTACCTAGCACAACATTGTTCATTAGCAGGGCTTCATTAACCCAGGCAGAGCTTGGCCCTAATGAGATTCCATTGCCCTGTCAAGCCAGGCAGAGTTCTGGGGTGCTGCCTGGTGCCACTGGTGGTTCCACTGGTGTCTCATGGCATTACAGCAGGAGTGCACTAATTATACAAGACACCAGTTACAATTGTCAAACCCTAAAACAAGTCCCAAACAAGGACATTTTTGTGGGCGGGAAAAAAAAAAATTGGTTTCTCTCTACTTTACTCTCTAAAATTACTATGGCAGCCTTGAAACATTGGCACAAGGACAAAAGCCACAAAATGCCTTGTATGGCACAGCTCTGCAGTGGGGAACAGCGTGGTCACAGAGGAGACATCAGCTCTTCAGACAGAAGCACAAATTGGGACTTTCCTGAGGACATGGCTCAATCAGATGTCACCTGGGTTTAAGCACCTCATCCAACCACAAACAAAGCACTACTGGGCAGGTGAAACAAATGGCAGCACTGATTCAGACTGATCACATGAGTCTCAGTTGTTCCAGCTGTTCTGAGAAGCACTCCTGCCAGGCTGTGTGCCAGATCGAGTACTGTCCTTACACAGGTGGCAAAGAATCATAAAGGCAGCATAACCATCACTCTGGGGCTCCTCCAGCTAAATAGAAAACAGGAGTAAGTTATGTATCCACATAGTGGTTTAACTAGTACTGTTGGGTGATCCTGTATTATACAGGACCAGTATTAATGACAATAAAACCATAACCTGGCAAAACATTTCCTGCTGCAGTGACAGGCTGTAAGTAGGTCTCCTGGTTCTCCATGGGCTAGACATGGCCCTGTAGTCCTTGATCAAAGCCCATGTACAATGTATTTAAATGCTGTTTGATCCAGGGCAGCCCTGTGACACAGAGCACTCCTACAAACATCCTCTTATATTACTACCACAGATATCCATCTCACTGCACTGTCCAGGCAACAAAGTATGGACTTCATATCAAGTTCTGTGATAAAGTGTAATCTGACTCTCATGTCTCCTCTACTCCACCAGCAAAGCTATTTACTTAGACATCAGTTCAGCAGGGAACATAAGTATAGGCTAGGTTTAAGAATGAGTGTCATGCTCTCCTTCCTTACACATCTGGAAAAGGTGTACTGGGTTTTCATCCTAATCTCTACATCACTGATTCTTAGAGCCTCCAACTATTTTGGAGCTATTCTTTCTTACACACTAACGCATTAAAAGAGCACACCAAGTCCTCTGGAGCACTTCCCTCCAAAGCTGTGGCAGAGAGTTACGGACCACATGCACAAGTTAGACAGATGTGACACAGACTGAAATACAAACTGCTGCTCTCTCCAGACCTATGAAACTTTCTCTCTCATCTCCCTGTTTTTAAAGATAGGAAAAGAGCAGTTTGGGTGACAGTCTCCCACAGACCCATTCCACTAATAAAAGCACAGTCTGATCTCTGTGGAGAGGAGAGGGAGCCCCTGTTGTAGGAAGAAGTGTGTGATACCTCATAAGACAGGCATAATGGATGAAATATGACATGGTACTTTGCCAATTACCTTTATGCTAAAAGCCAAACACAATTGATAACCCTGAGAACTGCTTGCAAGATAGAGAACAGAGCTCTTCTCAACATCTGGCTAATAAACCTGACCTGTACTCTTTTTTGCAGGAAGATTCTGATAACCTAATAACATATGCTCTTTGCTGGCTTGGTTTTGGTTTCAGTTGTGGAGTTTGTTTGGGTTTGATTGTTTTAAACAAAGTGCTATTTATAAAGTAGTAAGTGATGTCTTTACCATCTAATGAAATATTTACTTGATTAACACTTTTTCTACATCTTGCTTTCTTTTCATTTTAAAAATTTCTCTGCATATAAGTATGTGGCACACGAGCACAAAAGTCAGCTTGTAATGTACATACTACCTAGAAGTTTGTTATCTTTGGATCTCTACACAACTTAATAATCATTTAGGAAATAAAAATACCCAAATAGAGAAATGAGCTAACATTTTAAATGTACATGTCAAGTGTTTCAACAACCATAAAGTACAAACCTATAAACTTCATTTCTTCTCTACTGTATGGTAGTTTGAGTCAAAGGAAGGGTCAAAACAAAGCTTGAGCTCTTTTGCCTTTAGCACAAAAAAGAATGCATAAAGAGAATTTTCATCTGCTACAAATGATTTGAAGCTAATTTTATTACTGGTTTGTATCAGCATTTTTCATTCTTTGGAAAAAGTAATCAGTGTTGGAACAGGGCAGAGCTGATAAGCAAAGCATTTACCCATACTGCCCCATCCTTTCAACAAGATCAGAAAACAAAACTGGAGGAGGAATTCAGAACTGTCCATGTATTTCAGATTCAAGATCTGATGAGCAATTTCCCTTAAATTCCATGGGAGTTAAGGTATCCAAACCACACCGTCAGGTTTTAACCACGAATACAACTGGAAAGAGTGGCTGCCCTGTAGCAGAGGGGAATGCTGCAGCCATGGCATGGGCAGCACACACAGCAGCAGCAGCACATCCCCACATCACAATTATCCATTTACTCCTTCTGTGCAGAGCTGTTCTCTGCAGTCAGTGCTCTGTGAGCACCTGCAGATGAGAACTGAACACTTTCCCATGGGGGATCATTCAACAGATAATTCCTCTATTACAAGAGCTGCTCAATATTCACAACCTACATTTTCCCCTTAGATTTATCCATTCCACCTTATTCCCTGTCTTTCCTCAAGTGCACCTCTCTGAGTAATGAACCTCCAAATAATTTGTCTTCCTCCTCTGTGTTTCTGTAACAATGAATAGATTGCACTGCCTGAACTATAACACTACAAATTTCCGGTGCATAGTTTTAGCAATAAAGAATTAGGTATTCTAATAAATACAAGGATAAAATTAAGGAAAATTAATTACTAAGCTATAGATCAATGAGCAAGAGGTGAAACCCCCAAAGAGATGCTCTTATTAGATTATCAAACTCAAGGCTGATTTATAGCTTTTACTGTGCTTCCTTATCCATCACTTTTATAGTATGTAGAAAGGGTTACACAGCACAAATTGCCTTGTTTTAATTAACAGTGAAGTTTCGGATAGCATGGCTATCCTGATCCGAGTCTAGGTTACTTTTTTTGTTTTCAAAATATGAAAGCAGAAAACATATTTTATTAATCTGGGAGAGCTGTGACAGAACCAAATACAATACACTTGTCAGCCTACAACTTCCTAGCATGCCTATGATTTGCCCACAAATGACAAGCTGTGGAGTAGCCCCACTGAAAGGGGCTGAGGGTCTTGGTAAAAGAGCAAGCTGCTTGAGCCAGCAGTGTACCTATTCAGCTTGGAGAAGGGGAGACCTCAAGGAGATTGAACAGCTTCCTGCAGGACCTATATGGTCATCATCAAAGGACAGAGCCAGGCATAAGCTGAAACAGGAGAGGCTTCATCTCCCACCTCACAGGAGGACAGTCATGCTTGGGAACAGATTATCCTGAGAGGCTGCATGGTCTCCATCCTTGGAGGTTTCCCAGACCAGTCTGGATTAAGGCACTGAGCAATGTCATCTGGCCTCAGAACTGGCTGCTTTGTGCAGGAGTCTGGCCAGGAGCTATCCTGAGGTCCCTTCCAACCTGAACTGCCACACGAGCCCAGTCTGATGCAGGAACAACTTTGTCAGCTAGCACAAGAGAGACTTTCTGAATTGTACTCAACACATGTCTGCCTCTCCCACCTCTGAAAGGGATGCTGACCTGTAGGTCAGACTAACACAGTAGTCCCCTAAAACTTTCTTAATCCAGTGGTATAGCACAACTCAGCCAGTGACTGAATAATGTTGGCAGCCAGCTTACACTTGTGCTCCTGCTAGTGACAGCCAGGGTAGGGAAGTGCAGAAACGTGCTGATGTTGACAGGCTGGGCTGTGGGGAAGCATAAATTAAACTGAAAGTGGAAATTGAAGATTACTAAATCCTCAATACACTTCAGAAGCAGTCTTCATTTTGTCCAGGGCCCCCAGTAACAAAGGTACAGATAATTTCAAAATTATAATTTTTTTTTTTTAAGTTCATGAATGGAGTCATTTTAATACAATGTGGAAATAACTCTTCAACCTCAGAGACATGATTCACTCCTCCTGAAGTAAGCGGTTTTGCAATAATAGCCCACAGTAGAGGCTTCTCTAAAGAATATAGAGAAAAACCAAAAACTGCGCATGCTTTTGCTAGCCATTGACTCATCACAGTTGTAATACCAGGATTAGATCTGGACTACAAACAGTATTTCATTCAGCCTTGTAGCTTCATTGCTACCTTTTAAAAATACTTTGGTAAATATAAATATCTCTTCACTGTTTGTAAGGGATACCACATTCCTAGCACTATCACATTACCAAAAGTAAAAAAGATAAAGAAAGTATCTTTTAAATATTGAGAATAACTTCTAAAAATGATTATTTATAATTTTCTTTTCAGCACAATTTAAGTGGTTGCCATAGCTGGAATGAAGTACAGTGCACTGCCAAGAATTTCAGAAAAGGCCCTTCCACCCCAGGAAAAGTTCGGTTGCATTCTACTTTAATGGCTTCTGGCAAGCTTGCACTATTGTTTTTGTACAAACAGAAGTAAGTTTGATACAAATAAAAAATGGAACTTTATGTGAATGAAGCAAACATCAAATTCCTTAATCTTCAAAAGAAACTGTATCCCTGAATAATTAACTATGATATATTTATAAAACTAGAATAATTGAAAACAGAATTCTAAGTTGATTCATGTGGACTGCGCTGAAATATTTATTATTGCAAGTCCAGAAGATCTGTCTGGGTTTTGTCACTGGAAATGTCTAAACTCAGTGTCCAGATGTTTATTTAACTTGCTCCCACATAGTTCTAATGTCAATTACCAGAGGTTATCAGAGAGCATCACTGTGTATCTTCCTTGACTAATATTCTCATTTCTTCTGCATCTTTGATGTTTTCTTTCATTAAAATTCCTGGCTCACAGCCACAAAAATCTGCCGTGCAGGCAAAAAAACTGGTCTGCAGACATGACACATGATGATGCCCAATGTCTGTGCAAGGATAATATTTATCATCAGCTATCATTTAAGCAGTACTATAATCAGTACAATGCCAACTTAAAGCAGTTCTGAGAAAGACATGTGAAACCAAGGAATAGGAACTTCTGATCAGTATGAAAGAACCCGGGCCAGTAAAGAAAATATTATTACATATAAGAAAGGTTTTGTGAATCTGCGTGGCTTGGGGTGGGGTTCTTTTTTTTTCCCATAAGGAAAAACCAGGGGGAAAGTCAATGACAAAGTAATTTCACACATAATTACAAATGGAATTGATGGATCTGTAACTCTGGAAACCAGAATTACATCAAGACTTTTATAGTAACCAGGAGACAACACAGACCACTCGTAACAGTGACTTAAACAGAAAGAGCTTATCACACAGTCTCTGAAGGTTTCATACATTCAAATACAAATAATAGCCAGATAACCCAGCTCATGTTTATATATATATTATCTGTTACCCAAAATCAGGGGGTTCATTTTTTTGTAGGCAAATTCTGAAAGATTCATTTTTAAAGATTTGTAAGAAAACAAAAGAAAATAAACATTAATTCAATATAAGTGGAAGTAGAGTTATAATATGGCTGAAGAAAGGAGTGCCAATGCCATTTCATGTTTTCAAGTTAGTACCCAGGTACTAATACCAGGTTCCTCTCTTGGTGAGGAATTCTAGTTCTCATTGATCTAAGAGACAGGCACCTTGCAACTTCAATGGAAAAGTGCCTAAATGACTTGGAAATGTAAGTCTCATTGACTATGTAATTTACTGTTCCTACACTGCCAGTTTGGGAAGGTGTATCCACCTACCAGGCAAAGCCCTAACAGCTGAGCATTCAGCCTTGCAGAGAGTCATTCTCCCTCACCAAGATCTCCCACAAATGGTGTCATTGCACCTCCAGATTCAGTTGTGATTCTGCAGTACAAGTTCTGTCACAGTATTTGTGCCCAGTGCAGCACAGGCTGGGCAGTGTAGATGACAGCTTCCATTCAGAGATGGGTGCAGGAGATCTCGTGCTGTTGCAGCCAGAGCTGCAGTACTCCCACCACTGTCTGACTACTCACTGAGTAAATTTAATGTATATGTTACTGCCATCAAGTAACAATTGAGAAAACATTTTTCAGGAAAAAAATAAAGAAAAAAATACTGACATTTTACAACTGAAATTTCTATTCACAAATGTACACAGAGTGTCTCCTATCAAGTGCTCAGCTTCAGAGACTTAGCAAACCTTGGACGGCAACCACTTGCCATGTTATATCACTGTCTTGATCTAATAAGCAAGTACATTAATACCAGCTGTGTGGAGAGAGGGAGGAAATAGGAATATGTTCATTAAGCATTATGGCTCCACTCATACCCCTCATGATTTCAGTGGAGATCTGCCAGTTCATGCATGACGCAATTATGGTCCCCAATATCAAACCCAAAAGAAAAGCAATGAGGGTGTCAATATAAATTCTTACAAATTTTCCTGTCAAGAAATCTCTCTTAAACTTATTGCTGGAGGACACATACACTCATGTTTAGGTGATTAGAAGTGAAATGCTTACTTCAATGATTCTAGCAAGTTAAAAATCAATTTGCTTCCCACACACATTTCACTGTGCTCATTTGTGTCTCCTCACATCCAGTAACTGGTTCACAACTCTTATTCACAAATTCCCTTGCACACAGAGATTAAACAAAACACAGAGCCAATATCCCAGTTCAACAGCACTTGCAAATAAATGTTCCTAGAGGAATCAAGCTTTGACCTCAATTCAGTATTACAGTGAAGCTTTCACACTTCACTAAATCAAGGGGCAATTTAGTAAAAGCTTAATAACCAAATGATCAGAAGAGTTGCTTTAAACAAGAGATGACTAAATGTTTCTAAAGCTTTGCATACATAATAATTATTACAGTATGGATTTACAAATGAGTCAAATGCAGTTGCACATTCATATCCCATGGAAAGTCAGTGTGACTGTAAAATATTCGGGCTGCATCAGCGACCATTTGCCCACCACAGTGGCAGCAGTGACGTGGCACTGCAGAGAATGAGAATAAAACACAACCATCAGCTGACTGAAAAAGAAAAAAATACCACAACAAAATAAATGTTTTCACGCAGCTGTCTTTTCTGCTTCCCTTTCCCTCCCAGAGCGTGGGAGTTCACAACCTAAACCCAAACATTAGGAGACCAGGAAATCTCAATGGTGATCTCCACACATACCACCCTAAAAGCAGTGAATTTGCAAAAAAACCTGTAAAGCACAAACTAAGGGAAAATACAGGTCAGTTAGCACCTCCCTGGAACAAGGCCACAACACGCAACACCTACACCCTGAAAAATTTACACTTACAAAATACTTCGGAGAAAATATTCTTTCTTATACTGCTCTGAAAAAGCAGCAGGGCTGGGAAAGCTGAGAACAGCTGCCTTTTCCTACAGTAGAGCCCACAGGGTAGGGCACAGCTTCTGTCCAGCACAGGACCACCTGAGCTTGTCCTCTTTGTGCCATTCATTTTCACCTGTGATAAAAGGCCGGTTGCAATTCCCCTGGCCCGGGGACATTCCTTGCAGGCACTAAATTGCTGTAGGCAGAGGATGAGCCAGACACCACCCAAACCGTGCCAGAAATGTTCAGAACTGGGTCCCACCACAGATAATTTTCGCTGGCAAAACCCAGCATGGCACAACGGCCGAGGTTCCAGGCTCCTGGATCCGGGGAGCTGGCTCTGCAATGGAGCTGCACAAAGAAACGAACCAGCAGCCACATGCACACCTCCGGTTCGGGCTGCTCAGGTCCGACCTCCGGGAGGCTGCTAAAGGCTGCCAGCTTGTGGTGTGTCTGCGAGTTCCACACAGAAACCCCGAAACCCCTGCCTGCGGCTGCTCACGGACCATGACCGGCTTCTGCCGTGGTTTCCCACTCAGCTTTTGATTCACCAATCAGCAGCCCCCGGGGATTGTTTTCCCTGACTCCTGATACCGTGTCCCTGTGGCAGACACAGAAATTCCACAGCACAGAGCCGCAGTTCGCACGTTCTCTCCATTTGCCAGTCCCATTTCCTCCACACAGGAGCTCACAGCTTACTGGCACTGACTTTTTCTGATCACATGGCCCTTAGAAGTAGTCCACAAACCATCAGACAGAAAACTACTAACAGAACTCCAAAATACAGGAAAGGCTTCTGTGTCTTTTCTACTCTTAGTTATTCTTAAAGTCTACTAAAAATAATTGAAGTCCAGCAGCATTTAAGTTTTTCTGCTTTCAAATATTTCCTAAACACTTAGCATAAATTTTTAGGTGGCTAAATCCTCTAGATGATGTTATCACCATAGCTGGCAAACCAGATTGCATGTTCTCTCCCTCAGGAAAGGTTAAAGCTGCTGCACAGAAAATCTGTTACAGGGCTTTCCTTCTGTGCAGTTTGGGAATCAGGTACTCCCAGCAATGCAGAAATCAAGGGACTACAGCTGGTGCTGCACAGACCCCTGCCTCACATGCTACAGCTCTCTGACTCACAGGACACATTTAAGCTCTCTCTCTGTGCCATCTCTCAGACCTGCACGACTGGCCAGCTTTAGGTCTCACAGGTCTTTTCTCACCATTTGAATTCCCAGTTTTCTTACACTATATAGCCATTGTTTCCCAGCTCCAGCTCCACATTTTCCTTGTGAACCACTGAAGCAAAAGAGTTCCAATTTTCCTCTAAATTTTACATGGTCAAAACAAAACATCATTCACACAAACAACTTCAATAATATATTATCCATTCTTTATTTTTACTGTGTTAACAGCCCATTCCAGTATAACAGTCCATTCTCAAAACAGAGAACAAGCTCAGCTCTCAATATACATTTTGAAATTATCTGGAACTGGGGAACAGTGAAAAATACACAGCAGCAATACCATAACCAGCAACTTTTTCAGTATGACTATACAATTTAATGATTCATCCTTTTATTATCTAACAAATCCTTTTGCAATTCTCTTGTACTCTTAACCTTTCACAAACTTCTGGATTGCACATCCACCTTAACCTAGGACTCCTTTTAAACCTGACTTTGCTTTCTTATCATCTACAGAATCCTAACTCAAAGTGCATACCTATGCTGAGAAGCAACAACCCCCAGGAAACCACCTAGGTTTTGCAAACTTTCAAAAAGTAACTTAAAATTCATACCTTTAGCTTGGTTTTGTGTTCACACAAGACTCTCCTCCACACGAACTCCCAAAACTGCACTGAACAGCTGCTAATTGTTTAACAAATACATAATGCACTTCACCTGTTACCACCCCACCCTACCTCCCCTTAAAGGTGAAGTTTCCCCATTTAGGGATCATTTTGGCAAAGCCCCAACATGTTGAATGCTATCAGAATAAAGATCAAGAAAACTGCCTCTGCTTTACAAAGTTTAGAGAGCAAAAGTATGTGTTAATAGCACAGGAAAGAGTTGCTTTAGTTAGCAGAAGTGTGTGGTCAGCACAAGCCTAGGCAGAGGTAAATTTCAGTACTCTGGAAAAGAAGTCCCTAACTGTGAAGCTTTGTGTGAATGCCTTCAGCACAGAAAAGCCAGCATGGAGAAAACACACACAGCACCTTACAGAGGTGTGACAGCACAGTCAGTGCGGATAAGGGCGATGATCCTAACCAGGGGAAGAGATGCAAACAGCCTGGAAGTGATAATTCATGTTTCATGAAACAGCAAAGGGAAAGCCAACACAATTGTGAGGCTGCTTGTCCTTGAGCAGTACAGACTGCAGTAATGGGAGGGCCAGTGACGAGATGCAGCTGGACAAGCAGGTGGTAGCACGGAAAGCACTGATCTGAGAGATGAGCTGCACCCACAAGAGGAGATCACTGCTCTGGCCTGTGAGTCAGAGCCACGCGCTGAACAGGAATAGATACAGCTGAGATCAACTGGGTCGGCAACAGGGATGCAGAGGGATGAATGTGAATGGCTGAAAACAAGGCAAAGAATTGTGCTGACAAAGGCAAGAGATGGTGAGAAAATGGGAGGATGAAGAAGGAGCATAGACAAGAGAGGAGGGAAAAAATCCCCAAGTATGAAAAGAAGGTAGAAAGGTGAGAAGGCCTGGAAATGACAAACACCTGCAGAGTCTGAAACCAAAACAGGAAATAAGGAAAGCCTCAGGAGAGCAGTCATGGCAAAGACACAAAGATATTGAGGTCTCTGTGAGATATTCAAGGGACTGAGGCACGTAGGAGGTGCCAGGTGTACAGCTGGTATTTAGATGGAGTTCCAGAATGCAAGGTAATAGCAGTGGCAGGAGGACGCATGACACGGGGCAGGAGTCAGACACACACAGAGCAATATGTCATATGAAAGGGAATGGGGCTGCAGGGATGCAGAATATGGATTTGGGTTAGTGACAGCAGGTAAGCCTAACAAGGAAAAGGGAAGAGCTGATGAGAAGCCAATGAACAATGAGAACAAGAAGGCTGCAAGAGGAAAGGGTACAGGAAAGAGCAAGATGACCTAGTCAAAAACCATCACAGCTTAGCAGCAGTTCCACCTGTCCAACTGCAGTGCCAGGGTATGGACTGTGCCACAGGGACTGCCCAGGAGAGCTTGTGGAGCATTTGGGAGGGAGTTGCTGCCTGCTAGGAAAGTGCTGCATGCACTGCTGCACTCAACAAGTGTCAGAGACCCCTCTCCCCCATTTTCATCTCACGCAGCTTTTTAAATGACTTGCAGCTGGAGCAGCCTTGGTTTCCAAAGATATTCCTGCAGGAACATGTCCACATCCAGGGACAGCCCTGCACACACAGCTGTGCCAACATCTTGGAAAACAGCTGTTGCCAGGCTATACAAGGAATCTCTGAGGTTTGTTTTTAAGAACTGAACTCAAACTAGGCTTGGAAAATCCTAGAGCACAGTGAAATATCATTGTGAGATACCTGTCAGGTGTGCTCCTTATCTTTCAAAATTCATATTATTATTCATGGTCTTGTAAGGAAGGTTGCTTTTTGTCTTCAAGTAACAGCCAAAACTTAAAAATACACAGAACACTTTCTCAAGAAAACCAGAAGGTGGATCTCTTAATTTACAGTATTGGACTATGAAAAAATAGTACTCCAAAGTATGAAAGCAGTGTACAAAAATAAGGAAAAACATAAAAATCTTTAATAAAAATAGTAAAAGTCTTCAGGTTAACTTGATCTCTTGATGTGCTTTGCCATAATAACCAAAAATCAAACAGCAGAGTCCCTTAAAGCCCAAATGGAATTTGAGTTACAAAATAACTTTAAATTCTTACCTATTTACAGGGTAAGGGCAGCAAGTGTTATTTTAAGGTGCAGGCACAGAAACAAGTTCTCATGTGATAAGAAGCTACTCCGCAGCCTGAAGATCAGGTATGTATTGTAGATTTCTGGGCAGGTATTTTCACCATATGGTAAAAGCAAGGTAATATTAAATAGGTAAAAGAAGTATCTCACATTTATACAAGACAAGAGCTTTCACACATGTGAACAGGTCACAGGCATCTCAGCTTACTTTATGGACATGTTTTGTGCCAAAGCCCTTTGCAATCACATTTCTGCACAGAAGAAACCTTCTCTTGTAGCTGACCCATCACAGCCTGCAGAAGTGTAGTAGAGAGCTCACTTTATTAAAGCTGAGAACTGTAGGGCATTCCACAAGGACTGACTGCCCCAAGTGCTCAAAAAACAGACCCCAAATAAGACTGATAAATATATGTCACATGTATATTCATGATGTCTACACTGAACCCTTCCTGGAGGTGTCATGTAAAAATTTTAAGAAAAAACTGACTAGATCAAGCACTCTCAATATTCAGGTTTGGGTTTTAAGAAGTACTGCATAAAGATCAGTTACATGGCTCATCCTCAGATACCCTTTCATGTATTCAGTCTTCTGCTGAAAAATAATCTTCATCTCTCACTTCTCTGTACTGCATTGAGGCCTCCCCCTCTGGTTCAAACCTGAGCATTTTTATATTCAGTCTCTCTGCAAGCTTCTGTGCTGCAAGCTTGGCTTGCATTTCCTATGTAAGAAAAAAAGGACATAGGTTAGAAAAAGTGTTCAGTTGTCATTTTCATGAATAAACTAATATAGTAAAGTATAAATGGGGCATCATACTACCAGTAATTCCAAAGTGGGCTTAAATAAAAGTTTTAGTAACTAGCAAAGAAATTTCAGGTTTCTTTTCACACTTATGTATAACTATGCTATTAATATTTGATTCTTTTTAATAAGAGTTGAAATTCCCCATGTGGCAGCCCCCACCCATGATACACTAATGTCAGTTTTAACAGAACACTTCTACAATAGTGTCTAATTTAAACATTAGCCTGACACTACCTGGAAAGTCAAAATCCATTACAACAGATTTTGAAGAACCTCAGAATTTGGATTCTTCAGACACAGCATAAATAAAGGCAAATGTAGATACTTGCATATTTCAACAATAACAAATACTGCCAGGCCTTCATTTATGCAAGGGACAAAAACTCTTTAATGAAGAGTGAAGTGAGTAAAGAAAGTGCAAGAAGGTCAGCATATCAACACACAGAGATTTTGTTTAATGTAGGACTAATACTTTCAGAGGCCAATAATACATTCTTTAATTATATCATTAAAAGAATCAAGTACAAGACAAAGTGCCTTTCCTCAAAGTCTGCCCATCTCAATTCACCATCATGAAAAGATCCCTTTATGTTTTCTTTTTTAGGAGCGATCCTGATTATATAATTTTCAGACCAAACTGTAAATTCATACCTCATAAGCTTCTTTTTGCTGTATCTGAATTGCTATGGATTCCTCTATGGATAACAGCTTAGCAGGGGAGTGGTGGAGTGGTGGCAGTCGAGCTGCTGTGATGTCATCCAAATGTTTCTTATCTCTGAGTCGTCTTTCTTCTGGAGGAACTGGAGAGCCAAATCCCCCAGGTGATCGACTGGATGAGGAACCATGAGATGATCCACTCTGCTCTCCTGATAGGCTGGGAGACATAAAACACCTAAATTGTGACTCAAATTTGCATCACAAAGTTGAACAACTCCAGTTCCAAAACTTACTTTTAACACATAAGAGTGGAAAACAAATTTGAATTACTACGAAAGCACAGACAAATAAAAAGTAAGCAGCACTCAGAAAAACTAGAATTATTTCTCTGCAGAGAGACAGCATCACAAGCTCCTCCTGACAGTGAACTAAACTGGTTTGCTGATTTATCAGCAAACTGAAGTAGCAATGCTTTGGGAGTCACACAAGTACAAACTGCTACTGCTACCAGAACAGACAATGTGAACTGTAATTTTCCTAAAAGTGTAGGAAAAGCAAAAGGCTTCCAGCTATTAAAGTTCTACATGTTCTAGAACTGATCCAAAATTTTTGCCAGTTGTTTAGCAGTTTTGCACCTTAAGCTATGAAATTCTATGAAGAGTCATGACAATTGTTTTAATGGGTAGAATGAGACCACTGCTCAGTACTGAGATTCCGTGGCATTTAAAACTAAAGAGCCAACATGTGAACCTCAGGTGTCATGAGACTTTAAATCTCTTTAACCATCACTAGAAAATAAAGCCATCATGCTTGTTCTGTACCATTTCCAATCTTATGCACATCAAGTATCTCACAAAAGGCTTTTCTATTTCATAATACTTACGCATTTGTTTTAAATTTGGGTTTCTTTATGACTGGATTCTTGGCTCTAGCCTCTAGAACTTCAATATAATGTGGTATCTTGGGATGCCGGCTTCCAAATACATTGCCCTTATGTTTTGCCACATCCTGCTCTTTTTCCAATGTTTTTTCAGTATTTTCCCCATCTGCAATTGTAACTCTTTGAAAGGCATCAACCAAAGCATCTTTACTACTGTCCAAAGCAGCTGTACTTTCTGTACCATCCTCAGTATTGTGCTGAGAGACTTGCTGATCATTGTTCAGATGATTGCTCGTGGCTGACTTGGAGACAACTTCACAAAAACAATTCTGATCCTTTGGAGCAGTCTTTACTTTATCATTTTTCCTCTGAGTCCTTTGATTTTCCAAAGCTGTATTTGTGGCACCTTCCTCAATACATTCTGCCTCCTGCCTTTCAGCAGAAATGTCAGAAATGTCTTTAAGATCAGAGTTTTCATTAAAGACTGAGGAATCTGCACTGTTCGCTGTGTCCTCATTTAGGACAACTTCCTGTTTGCTTGTTTTAATCTCCTCCTGTTTTGCCTGAAACTCCAACCTGACAGCAGATAACAACTCAGCTGTCCTGGCTAGTTCTTCCTCTTGCAAAATGGCAAGCTTCAGCTTTTCAGCAAAATCAGAGATCTTCTTACCCTTATCTGGAAGCCTAGCAATGAACTTCCTAAAACAAACAAACAAACAAACAAAATTATTATAAACAATCCTATTTCAACCTGAGATACAGAAGTGTTTTATTAGAATAGCTAAGGGGGCAGGTTTCACATTGTAACATCGGCTTCTTATTTACACACTAAACTTCTGAAACACAGCAAGATGCAAAGCACTTGCAGCACAGCAGTAACTGTGTGTTGTCAGTGAAACACACGAGTCATCAAATGGTTTAGGTGGGAAGGGACCTTCGAGATCATCTCGTTCCACCCCCTGCCATGGGCAGGGACACCTTCCACCAGAGCAGCTTGCTCAGAGCCCCATCCAACCCTGAACACTTCCCGGGATGGGGCAGCCACAGCTTCTGTTCCAGTGCCTCACCACCCTCACAGGAAATCATTTCTTCTTTCTGCATCTACTCTCTTTCAATTTGAACCCGCTCCCTCCTTGTCTGTCACTACATGCTCTTGTAAATAGTTTTGCCCCATTTTTCCTGTAAGTTCCCCTCAGGTTCTGGAAAGCCACAATTAGGTGGTTACCCCAAAGCCTTCTCTTTTCCAGGCTGAACAATCCCAATTCTCTCAGCCCTTCCTCACAGGACAGTGTCCATCCCTGCGCCCGCAGCCTGCAGAGCCACACGGCTGCTGAGCGCTGCCCCGCATCCCCGCTGGAGCCCCGGGGGTACCCGCGGCCTCGCCGGCCCCCGCAGGCGCTGACCGAGAGCGAGCGGCTCGTTCTCTGCAGCCTGCGCGGGGACGGGCGAAGCCGGCGGTAAGCCCGGCCCGCTCCTCGGCGCCCGCGCTCCGGCTGCCCTCACCGGTCGGCCAGCAGCCGCTCCTGCCGCCTCAGCATGTCGCGGAGCTCGGGCAGCGCCCGCCCGCGCAGCCCCGGAGCCGCCGCCATAGGCACCCGGCAGCGCCCCGCGGGCCGCCATCTTGGCGGAAGCGACGGCACGGCGGAAGGGCCCGACTTGCTCGGAACGCGAAGGCCGCCGCGGATCCTGCGGCGGCAGAGCCCTGGGGGCGGGCCGGGGTGCGGCACCGGGGCCGCTCAGCCCCGCGATGGGAACTCGCCCCGATCGGACGGGAGTTGCAACAACAGCTGGGAAAGCTGCGGTCTGTGCCCTGTACGGCGCGTGTGACACGTGCGGAGCAGCGGCTGAAAGGCTGTGCGTTTGGGAACAGTTTGACACCTTTTAGCAATTTTTTGGTGCAGCACCTCGGCAGACTCTGACTGTTCCCCCTCCCCAGACACCAGTCTGGTATTCTGTCTAAGTTTTTCGACATCTTTTGTCTGGGGAAATTGTTAAGCAAAGTCTGAAAACAGTTTGTTTTCTCAGAATTCTGTAAATGTCTGCTATCATAATGCATACTGTAAATACATACAGTCAATGCATAACTGTAAAATCCAGCGGGTTCATCTTTCCTTGCCTATGTTATGCTACATTCACTATATTTTATTTTAAAGTTTAAGTACTTTTTCTTGTAAAATACAAATCTTTCAATGGATATGCTCCAGCCACATTTTTAAGTGAATAATTAGCAAACCTTTACTGCAGGGTCACGCGTGCCTAGCGCGGTGCCTGTTCTGGGCGGCTCCGGCTGCACGAGGCTCTGCCAAGGCCGCGGCATCCCCGGAACAATTCCAGGGCTGCACGAGGCTCTGCCAAGGCCGCGGCATCCCCGGAACAATTCCAGGGCTGCACGAGGCTCTGCCAAGGCCGCGGCATCCCCGGAACAATTCCAGGGCTGCACGAGGCTCTGCCAAGGCCGCGGCATCCCCGGAACAATTCCAGGGCTGCACGAGGCTCTGCCAAGGCCGCGGCATCCCCGGAACAATTCCAGGGCTGCACGAGGCTCTGCCAAGGCCGCGGCATCCCCGGAACAATTCCAGGGCTGCACGAGGCTCTGCCAAGGCCGCGGCATCCCCGGAACAATTCCAGGGCTGCACGAGGCTCTGCCAAGGCCGCGGCATCCCCGGAACAATTCCAGGGCTGCACGAGGCTCTGCCAAGGCCACGGCATCCCAGAAACAATTCCCGGGCTGCACGAGGCTCCGTGCAGGCCGCGGCATCCCAGAAACAAGTCCAGGGCTGCACAAGGCTCCACCAAGGCCACGGCATCCCAGAAACAATTCCAGGGCTGCACGAGGCTCCGTGAAGGCCGCGGCATCCCAGAAACACTTCCAAAACCGCGCAGATTGCCGGACTGCGCTGTAGCACTGACTGCAGGCCTCCCAATCCAGCACACGCACCCTCGGTGAGCCTCTGCGTGTAGCAGCAGTGGGGTCATCAGTGCATGGTGGCTCCCAGGTGGTAGCTGGCAGCTTTTTTAAGTTGATCCCAGTGGAGGTTTCTCGATCCGAGCAGTAGTGAGAGGCACGTTTCTCAGGGACTGGTAAAGCCGTTGCTCTCTGAGCAGGACGAAGGCAGGGCCAAGCCGGAGGGACTGGAGAAGGAAGGGCTCTGCAGTGTCCGCTGCCCCGTTGCTTGCACAGCTGGACGGCCGAGGAACAAGGCTGAGGGCCAGGGAAAAATGAGATCAATCAAGTAGGCAGCTACCCGTGGAAAAAATACCACAGTCAGGGTGAGAAAAGAGATTTCCTCTTCCCTGAACTTCTAGGCAAAACTCCCCGAGGGATTTTCCACAGATGATCCAGGTAGTGCATAACAGGCAGTGAAATGGTCTCTTCAACTTTTCTTCTGAAAATATTCACTTACCTTGAGTTGTAAATGGCTCCTGTGTCCTTTTCTTGTGCTCCTTCCATGTTGTGCTTGATACAGGGCTGGAAGGGCCTTAACTCTGGTCTCTCAAGCACTTTTCTTCTTTTACACATGCAAATAGCCCCAGGTGCTGAACAGGAATGAAATAAAATATAAGTGGAACAAAACTCTCAGCATGTACATCTCAATTTTGTGGAGCAGGGATTTCCTGTGCAGACTTAATGCACAGGGAACTTACTTCTCATCTTTCCATATGTAAAACTTTTCACATGTCAAATATTTAAAGCTATCTAAAAGCATCAATATCCAGCTCCCAGAATCCCATGTTGTAGGTTCAGCACCAAGCACACAAGATTGTATCAAGGCTTGTTGGCAATCGGAACTGAATACACATATACAGGGAAGCATTATTTGAGTAAAAAACTTGACATTCTTCCTCTGAGCACTGCAAAACTGTAACACTGTGATTGTCATGTTTGCACAACCTCTTTAGTTGACATGTAGATTGCTTTATTGTTATAGTCTTAAAAATAAATCTCTATTATCAGTATGTGGATATAAACTGTAAATAAAGATAGGCCACAGCCATCCCAGTCTCATCCTGCTGAAGCCTGGAGAGCATCATCCCAGATGGATTCAGATGTTATCTGGAGGATCCGAAGCTGATGGGGTTTTTTGCAAGAGCTGTGCTGCCCAGTTCTTGTTTATCCTGTGCAAGTCAATAGTTCCTTATTTCATGAAAGAGTTCATCTACTTTTGTTACTTGGCTCTGAGAAGGTCTTTAGCAAGGGAGTGCCTTCCTGTTCTCAAGAGCCCGTCTGCCAAAGGAAACACCGATGAGAACATCGAGGCTCCGCAGGAGCCGCTTTCCATTCCCACATGTTTTGAACAAACAAGGTTGTGAACAGTATGAGTTTGCAATGTTTTAAGGTAGGTTTATTTCTAAATGACTGTTGACACAACAGAACAACGAGTTTAAATACAGTATTTATTGCAGTTTATCCTTTACATGTCCTACATACCGGATGTATTAAAAGCATTCAATGTAATACATTATTTATACAGCATATATGAAAAGTGTATCCCAAAATACTTTCCAGAGTATCTGGAATAAATCACAAAAAATACTTGTCATGGTACAAATGTAGTCATACAATTGACTTACATTTAGTGTACTTTCTGGGACCTTTCTCTATGGCTTTTATTGCTGTTTACAGAAATTTTACTAGTTTCTAATGTTATAGTACTAATTACTCAGTCTCAAATTGAGAAAACATACAGAAATGTTACAGTCTTTTCCGTCAGATTTGTTATTATCTATGCTAATTTACATTACTGCTCATTTGACTGGAAAGCTCTACATTTTCATGTAACACAATTACATAAATACAGTTCCTCTCCCGTTCTTCACAGTTACCAAATTAGACCAGTAGTCTAATCAAATGATGGTCATCCAGCTCACTGCATGTCAAAATGCTCTTAAAATACAGCTTAGACTTCAGTCCTTACTTGGTTTAGAAAAAAAATACCATATTTCATCATACAGTCAAGACAGAATTTACACAGAAAACCTTCACAGTAAAAACTTAAGGCCTTGCTGCATTCCTGGTGAAGTCTTGAGCAGATTATTGTAATGTTGCAAGTCTCAGAGTTAAAACAGCTTGCAGCATTTTCAGGAGATCTTCAGGAGTATATTAAAAATAGAGTGAACTTCCTTTGAGTCTGTGTCAAAACAGTGTTTTGATACTAATCCTGCCCTCTCCTACCATTCACTGAGCACCTCACAGTCATCAGGTTCTGTTTTCTGAATTTTGGTCAAAATCAGAGGGATGAAGGATTTTCACTGATTTAAACTTGTCAATGTCTTTTACAACAACATGCATTTCCTTTTATCTAGAAGGATAAAACCACCTTCATCCATTCATCTTAAGTTTGAAGATAATTTTCACAAACCATGGTGCAGAATTCAAGTCCTGAATTACAGAGGGACTATTTGGGCACAAAAATGCTAAAAGACATTCTGTTAAGACCTAAAGCTGCATCCCTAATGGCCATTAATATACCTGTTGGGATTAGTTTTTAGTGTCTTTCTCTTCCAAAACAGATACTGTCCAAATATTTGCTGTTGTCAGCCACTAGATGGAGATAAGATTTCGCAGGTACAAAGCTTATCCCTGAAATCAGAATTGAGTCATTACTCATCTTCTTGTGGGTTCAATATGAGGTCAATATTATTATTTTAAATACAACTTTAGTAAGTGTACTTGATTTGAATAGACAGGATTGAATTGCATTAGGCTGGAGATAAAAGCAATCCCTTTGTGAACCTCCTGGGACTGACACTGCATGCAAGAACAATATTGATCATACAGAACCTAAGTTGTTTGTTTTCTGTTGCAGTTACTGTAATTAAAACAAAAAGGTCCTTCATTCATGTTAACAGAATTACAGTAAAATATTCCTAATACATTTTAAGTTCACTAAAAGTGGAAGATCAAAACAAGATGTAAATAATACCCTATATATATTTAAATTAGTTCAGTACTAGATACAGTCATTCCTGCTGTTACTTTGAAGCCAAAGATAAGATTTTAAGTGCTTTGGAAAAAAAAATAGTACTCAAACCCCCAAATCCTGATTCAGGATTGCTATTGCTGTTGGAATTGCAAGGACTGCTGCAGGTTGCAGTAGGCTAAATTTTGTTCAATGAAAACTCCTTCCTCAAATGGAAAAGTAAATAAATAAAGTTCCTACACAGTTACTACTCAATGTATCACCCATGGTCACTCTATCCCACGGCTGAGGAAGTGCAAACCAGTGCCTCAGTCCAACAAGGCAAATTCCTTTACAATCTGCTCTATCCCTTACTATTTTGAGCAGCAAACACTATGTTCATCTGCATGTGTTGAGGGAATTGTTTCAAACAGGTCAGTTCATCTCTCCCTCCCAACCAAACAGTGCTGGGTACGAGAGAGCTGCTCCCAGGGGAAGAGAGCCCTCGACTGCACCAGCTCTCTGTGACAGGTGTGATCCACCCTCAGTTTGGACAGATTCAGAGCTTCCACACTAATTTCCTGTGCCAGCATAGCTCCAGATACTGCTTCCAGTAGTAGTGATAACAAAATATATTAGAGCTTTGGTGCACAACCAAATTACAACACAATTGAAGAAAAAAGCCACCTGTACAGCTATACAAGTCCTTCTCACAGGCATTTGAAATGACACATTGCACTAGACAGCTTCTAAAGAAGCAGTATTGCCTGACTGCTGCTTCACTCAGCTGCTGCTTCCCTCTCCCCTCACAGTTACCATCAGCAGTAACTTCAGGTATGAAGTTACTAAAGATCTGCTTTCAGGATAAATTTAGCAAGACTCCATGCTGCTGTTCTTCTCTATGAATTGATAAAAATTTATCTAACTAAGCTGCGAAGGCGCAAGATATCTGCTCATATTTAGAAAGCTCGATGAGTTGAGTGCTCAGGATGTACTGTTCTTTGTGCTAAATTCCAGCACTCTCTTGAACGGGGTGTACGTCCTCACCGGCCTCGGACTTTCAGGGCATCTGTTCTCAGTGCTTGTGCTGTTCAGGAGACAAGAGAAAGTTTACAGAGTTAAGGTCAGAGTATCACACAGCTGGGCTCACAATGCCATGGCAATGAACTTGTGCCCTTGTGTTGATATTGTCAGGCTAAAATTAAACTAATCAGTGTATTTGGTATGTTGTGTATTTCTTTTCTATAATGCCACAAAGAATATTTGATAAAAACCATGGCAGATAGTGACACGTTCACAGGCTGGCATTTGCTGGAGCTCATAGTAGAATGTACAGCAATGAAGCTATTAGGACTAAGGATCTGCAACAAAAAAAGATAGCAATATTGCATTTAAGAACACAATTAATCATTAAGAGTAATTCTATGAAATCTAAAATGCACAGAGGTGCATTCCTGCACAGAGATAAATCTCAAAAATAGGAAAAATATCAGATAAGTAGGGACTGTGCTTACATACAGAGGGGCCCAAGAGAGGGCAACAAAGATAGGTTTCTGTTGACAACCTGAGTGCAAAACACTGTATTTAAGGTTTCAAAACACATGCCATTAAAATATGCTCTAGGCTGAACTCCAAAATTAGTGTATTTTTAAATTATGAAGGAAATTTTAGTTTGCTTGCTGATTTCATATGCTAATTTACATTCCTCAAACAAAACAATTCAATTTGCAGGGCAGTTACAGTGAACAAGTTTACTTGTTGGTAATAAAAGTAATGTGAAGTGGTCCTTGTTATCTTACTGGTTTTTTCCTGTTTTGCCCATCCCTGTGGTGACTTCTGGGGAAGGCTGAAGTGCAAGTGCAGAGCCCTGCTCCCAGCGCTCGGTGCCCTGCTGCAGGCTCAGGGCAGAGAAAGCGGAGGAGAAGGGGAGACACCACACCCGATCCTTACAAACCGGGCTCCAGAGCCACTGGCACCACACCCGATCCTTACAAACCGGGCTCCAGAGCCCCTGGCACCACACCCGATCCTTACAAACCGGGCTCCACAGCCCCTGGCACCACACCCGATCCTTACAAACCGGGCTCCACAGCCCCTGGCACCACACCCGATCCTTACAAACCAGGCTCCAGAGCCACTGGCACCCCAGAGCAGCGACAGCGTTCCCGTGCAGACATCGCGATGTCACCGCCCTGTTTACCCGACGATCCTCCACCTTGGGCCAGGAGATCTCCAGGAATTGCTGCAGCCCCCACTGTCGGTGTTACCT
>VZTH01017387.1:202373-305545 GCA_013397815.1 Aleadryas rufinucha | reverse complement strand
CTCTTGATTCTAAGACCAAGAAATGGCATCAATAGCAAAATCTTACAGCTGTATGCATGGCTTCTTTTTGTTTCACAAGAAACCAAGCAAAGACACAGAGTTTATTAGCAATTCATTTTGAGCAGTCATCTCTCCTGAAAGTACCACCCACTATAAAAATCTTGCTTCTGGAATGCAATCCTGCCATGAGTCAGACTGGAGCAGTTCCTCTCATGACCCCAAGGCAAACCACACTGGATATTGACTCTGTTCAGCCATCTCTCTGGTAATCTTCAAAATTATGCTTTCATGAGTTCCAGTTGGTGCCTGAAATGTCCTCTCCTCAATGTGAGTTTCTGGTTTGCTGAACTACCTGAAATAGATTGTTCAGTGGTCTGGGCTTTGTATCTTCCTTTCCATCTCAGGCTTTCAGTATGCAAAACAGTTTTTGGGTATCTGTGTGCAAGGAGCTCTGTGATAAGCTTCCTTTTCACTGTTCAGTAAAATACTTTACTGCAAATTGTGCTTATACTAAAGAAATCAAGCATGAGGTACAGTTAGATATTATCACCTTTAGTGTTCAATATAGTATCAGTGGGACAAGCTGTGAGATAAACTGTAATGGAAAACCAGGGAGTAAGGTTGTATATCAGAGAATGATTTCTGTGAATATATATTTTGTAGAAGTTTTCTGGAAAATGACTAGTTTTCCCATCTAGGCTAGCTGAAAAATAGTATGAACTCTTTATTCAGGAAAACCTGCTCACTGAAGGCTGTGATCTGTGTGAGAGATAAGCACAGTCTGGAATGATGTGCAAGCAGAAGTCTACATGCAGTGTGTGGAAATTTTGCAACTGTTACCACAAAAGATAATGATCTCATCAGATGTTTGTTAGGATTAGGATTTGTCAGCACTTACATGTGAAATTTTTAGAGAAACCGAGGTAATAGAAAGTGGAAACAATGATACAGCAACTGGCACTGATTTTTTTAAGTCCGATCTACTTGGAAATTTAATTCAGGCTGAACTATGATATAAAACAGTGATTGCAAATTAACTGCTTTTGACCTCCTGAGCAGGCTAACCCTGCAGAACTTTAGATATTCACACTGAATCATTTATTTAGACTTCCTTTAATAATCGATTTGATTCCTGGTATATGATTCATCTTATTCTAAAGGTAGAAATCTAAATTAGGGCATATAAATCACATCCGCTGGGCGTCTCTATCTTCCTATTTGGCTGTAAAGATGACTCGTTTGATTATAAACATCTCAGCTGTAGATGTCTGAAGCTAAATGAAATGAATCACATCCTCTGACTTTAAAATAAGGGTCTTTATTCCAAATTACACACTTCAGAATTGAGAATATGGGCATCAACACTAGAAGTCAATCATAAATTCCAAATTAACCTCCCACGTTAAGGGAGGCCTTTTCATTGAGTTAAGGTCTTTTCATTGAGTTGATAGCATGCTTCTTATGTTAAGAGGCAAGATGAGACCCTGTGCAGTCATGGTTTCAAGGCTGCATTTAATCCATTACTACAGTTTATGTTGCGTAAAGGCATGAAACACTAGGATAAAAAAAAGTAAAATACCCATAATTAATATAGTCATATTCAGCTGGCAGTATAACTAGTCAGGCTGAACAAGATAGTATCTACTCTAATTTGCCACTTCCCAGCATTCATAAATTCCTACTAAATTGCCTTACCATGAAACATTGCTGCTTTTTTTGATTGATAATAGGAGTTCAGAGGAAAATGTGGTTTACTGACGTGAAGAAGAAGCTTTCTTTGATGAACTAGATTCTTACTTATCTTCTTGTTCTATTTATTGGCTAAAAATTTTGGTAACACCTTTTTCTCACAGTGTTTAAAAACTTTTGTATCTTAAGAGGAGAAACTGCCTGTTTGTGCCACAGTGAATGTATGGGGTGGTTGTGGGCAGCTGTGCTGCCATAAAAAGGGACCTTGATAGGCTGGAGAAATAGGCTGACAGAAAACATATTAATGTTTCTCAACAAAAGGAAATGCCAAGTCCTGCACCTGGGAAGGAACATCTCCACATGCTGGGGGCAGACCAGCTGGAAAGCATCTTGGCAGAAGAAGGCCCTGGTGGTTGTGGTGGTCACCAGTTAAACCTAAGCCAATAATGTGACCTTGTGGCAAAGGCAAACATCCACATGGGCTGCATTAAACAGTCCACTATTATCAGGTCAATGGAGGTAATCCCTCACCTTATCCAGCACTGGTGAGGCTGCAGCTGGAGTACAGTGTCCAGTTCTGGGCTCACCAGTGCAAAAAACCACATGGACATACTGGGCAGAGTCCAGTGAAGAGATGTGAAGATGACTGAGGGACTGAACCATCTCTCCTGTGGGGGAAAACCAGGGCTTTTCATCTTGGAGAAGTCTCAGGAGGATCTTATCACAGAATCACAGAATCATCAAGTTTGGATGAGAACATACGCCTATAACGATTAAAGCTAACTTTTTTCTAAATGTCTGCATAGATCCTCTAAATCAAGACAAAAAAACCCCTTCCATTTTAATGTCTTTAATATGTCATAATTGAAGAATTAAAAACCTATGGCAGATTCTTTAACAGGCCCCATTGTCATCTCTGCTCATTGTTTTGACTTTGAAGCCTAGAAAGTTGAGGATGTGACTCGTGTGATAACCTGAAAGTTATCTATGACCTTTATGGTCCTTACACAGATCCATGGGTAGGAAAAGCCCATTATGATTCCTATCATACTTATCACTGAGATAACTGAGAGTTTACAAAGTAGATGATGAATGACCTTCCTGCTAAATAAGTGCTCTAAACTGTTTCCTTTTCTGAAATCTAGTCCTGTGATCTATATTCCATGCATAAAAGCTAAAAATGAAATTAGAAAAAAATCCCAAAAACCATACCCAAACCTCTTAAAATCCATAATCCAAAATGAGGCATTTCACTCCAACTGAAATCACATTTCTATATCCCTTTTAGGGACTGGGATATATAATATATTCTAAGGGTCTAATATTAAAAACTACTACACTCTTAATTGAGCAGTTTTAATGCCTTCCTGTTATCTTTTCCTTAATCTGTTTAAAAAGCCTTGAAAGAAAACTAAGACTGTAACTGACTGCTTTGATAACTGCTTCAGGAACACCAGAAAACAGTAACTTTCCTCACCATCCCTCATACATAGTTTTAAGTTTTTCAGTCTGGTCAGTAATCAAAGTTTACTTATATATTATTTACATTGTATATGATATGACCTCTCTTCTGAAATGTGTGCACTTGTGAATATTTGTTTTACTAATTCAAGAATCCAGCTCACATCTATATGAAGCTTGGTAAACTTCTGTTGTGTGGTAAGCAGGGAAGATGTGCAGCTGGAGCATAGACAAAGGTGTATGAGGCAATGGAAATGGCAGAGAGATTTTATCTCTCTGGGAACTATAATGAAAAATATTGTTTTGTCTAAAATTCTCCAAATCATTTTCTCAGCTAATGTCAGCCTGTGGGTGACTGTTGCTATCCGTGCCCTTGTAGATATTCTTCCATATCAGGTGAGTACAGGTGGCTCTTGGGTACAACTACACAGTCCATCTGTGAGGTCTGTGCTAATGCTTTGGTAACACACAAACACAGTTTTTTTACAGGAATTGCCAATACACATGACTGATTCCCTCAGTGGAAGGTCTGAGGAATAAAATCAGTTTCACATCTAGCATGTTAAAGCATACATAGGGAGTTAAACAGAACTTCAAAGTGTGTATGGAGGAAAACAACCAGTGTAATTACCCATCTGTTGATAGAAAGACTTGGAAAATCTTAAACTGCTGACAGGACAATTAATGAATAGTCATTTCAGTGTTATTATTATTTCAGGTCTTTATCTTTTCCTCTTCTGTAGGAAGATGTCATTCATAAGTCTCTCTTTTTTTTTTTTTTTATTCTCTGGCTACAGCTAGGCAATTTCTTTTTTGTTATCCCAAACTTCAGTCTATTAACGTCAGAGGATGGCTTGTTTCAATGGAAGTAAACTCTCACCCTTCAAAACAAGACATCATAGGGTGTGATACAAGAACAAGGTTAAAGAATATTACAGCAGCATCAAAGGCTAAGGTATTTTGGCAAGAGCACTACCTACCTGTGCTTGTGAAAACAGTGAGTTCAATTAATGTGATTCAACCAAATACCACCACGCAAACACCCAGCTTGCAAAAGCATATGATAATAGACATGGATATCACTATTTGTGTACTGTTCATATTGTGGCCTCACCCAAAATATGCTAGGAACGTAGAGGGGTATATTCTATGCTCAGGGGGTTTTAATTTGAGTGACAGATATGGCACAACAATAAAGAGCTAGAACCACAGGTGGAGGAAACAACAGGAGGGGAAGAACATAATTGCAAAGAGAAGTTCAGGTAGTTCTATAACTCTTTGTGCAGATACCTTGTTCCCTACTGTATATGATATTTGTAAGGTTTTTAATCATGATGATTAAAAGCGGAGTTTATTGTAACAGAGGCTGTGGTTTAGATGTGAGTCTGAGCGGTTCAGGGTATGCCACCTGCTCAAAACCAGAGAGTGTAATGGGAAAGGAGATTACAGAGTAGTACACTAATGAAGACACTTAGATATGAGAGGTCCAGCAACAAGGCTTTTTGTCAGACAAGGCTGAGTACCCACTTTACTCACAGGGACATGACCTAGCTATAGATCCTTTCAGAGTGGCACTTGTTCTCGCTCTCTTTCTTTCTGTAGTTCTACAGTTCCTGTATTTGCCACCCAGAGCCTTTACAATGCTTTCTAAATTAAGTTCTTCCTTCTTGCCAGTTTCTTTGTGCAAAGTTTAAGCTTAATATTCAAGTACACTTCTCCACAGGTTCAGAGAGACTTTCTGTATGCATTTAGGTTACAACATTACTTTTGTTTTCTATTCTTCCCCAAGAGTTTTCTATTCTTCCCCTATGTCACTTAGGCTTCTGTAATTCTCTGTATACCTGAACCCTGTCTCTCTCTGTGGGATGGTATTAAAAGCTGAAAAATATGACATTTTCCTTTGGTTCTTCAGACTTAATACATGGGATTTCCTTCTGACAGCCATAGCAGATGAGTAAATATTATTGTTAAATTTTGCCAGTGCAAAACTGAAGGCAAGTGTGATATCTGGCACACCTGAAACATGTGAACCTGAATCAGAATTTTGGAATGTCCAATTCTAAGCACCTACATAAAACCAAGGCATTTACTTCTGTTCAGTTTTATGACTTCATTCTGAAGTCTTTTGTCCTACCTGTCTTGTCTATTTTCATCCAGGTATCTGCCAAAAAAAGATCCTATGCTGGCATAGTCATGAGCAAAGAATACCACAAAGACTTGAGGAAATGTCCTGGAGATTAATTTCCATTTGAGAATCTTTTGGCTGATCCTTATTTCCTAAGAAACACCCTCTGCTGAGGTAATTTCTTCTTTTAAAAACAAAATGTAATATAAAAACAACCAGTCTAAGATAACACAAATAAGGATTTCTGGTTTTATTCATATGCCTTCAGATTTTAAGAAATAACATTCAACTTTGTTCCTTGATGCTTTATTTTCCTAACTATGCTTGTTCTTGATACTTGTCAAAAAAAAGTAATGAGATACCAAGAACAAGTGTTTGCTGCTCAATAATTTTGTAAACCCAATCTTATGGTTAACTTTAGATGATAAACAATCACATAGTTTTCATGTTCAAAACTAAATGCAAAAATAATTGTTTTTCAGGATGAGTGCTAGGAGAGCAAATCTGTCATTTCTGATCTGATTGTTGTCTACATTTTTTTTATTTTTTGTTCCCAGCTCTTTGAAAAACTCTCTGAGGAGGCACCATCAGAAGTTTCCGATTTGCTTAGGAATCAATCCAAGTGTAAAAGTTTCCACTATGTTAGATGTTGATTTCATGAGAGATTCCCTTACAGTATTTTACCATGCATTTGAGCAGAGCAGTAAAGCAACAAAACAAAACAAATGCTCCAAGTTTCATATAATTCAGTAGTTGTTTGTTGTTCCACCTGCAGTATGAAATGGGTACAATTTTTGTCCATATATTTTGAAATTTGGGAAATTTTGATAAATTTAGTAGTTGTGGTGGGTTGACCTTGAATGGCTGCCGGATGCCTACCAACCCATTCTATCACTCTCCTTTCCCAATAGGACAGGACAGAAAATATGATAAAAAGCTTGGGGCTCGACATAATGACAGGGAGATCACTTACTCATTTCAATCACAAGCAAAATAAACTCAGTTTGGGGAAATAATTTAATTTATTGCCAAATAATTGTAACAGACTAGGATAGTGAGAGATAAGGACAAAATTAAAAATACCTGCCCTGTCTCAGCATGCAGTTTCCTCATGGGATACACACCTTTGAGACTTGCTCTGGTGTGGGTCCTTTCCACAGGTGACAGTCCTTCAGGGATGGAATACTCCAGCATGAGTCTTCCATTGGATCACAGGTCCTGCTGGAAAACCTGCCCCTGTGGTGGCTTTTCGTCATTGGACCTTGTTCCTGCCATGAGTCTTCTCCTGAGTGGGGCCTCCATAGGTGGCATCTTCCTTCAGGAAACATTCAGCTGTTCTGGTGTGAGGTCCTTCATGGGCTGCAGGTGGATCTCTGCTCCATGGCGGATCTCTATGGGTGGCGGGGGGACAGCCTGATTCACCGTGGTCTGCACCAGTGGCTGCAGGGGAATCTTTGCCCCGGTAACTGGAGCATCTCCTCCCTCTCCTTCTGCACCGACCTTGGTGTCTGCAGGGCTGTTTTGCTCACATTTTCTCATTCCTCTCTCCCAGCTATTCTGCAGAAATTTTAACCCTTTCTGAAATATGTTATGGCAGAGGTGCTACCAGTGGACTCAGCCTTGGCCTGGCTTTGGCCATTGGCAGGTCTGTCCTGGAGTAGGTTGAAACTGAGTCTGTTGGACATGGAGGCAGCTTCTAGTGCCTTCTCACAGGAGCCAGCCCTGCAGTCCCCCCCTTCCAAAACCTTGCCATGTAAACCCAAAATAATAACATATCTTTACCCTAGTTTTATTAGCTGGAAGAGATTATATAGTTGAAAATTCATGCTAAAGGAAAGATCTGCATTAATCAAATATTTAAAATTGTTACCTAAGAATTTTGGCCTGTCTTTAGGACTGACATGGAAATAGTTGCAAACATTTTGATTTTCCAGAAACATATAGAAGAGGCAGCTGAAGAGTTTTGAACTTTTTGGCAACTTCAGAACCTTCCAAATTTAATTTGTCTAAGGGAATCTCCACTTGATGGAAAAGTGTTTCTCAACTGCAGTACTTGGTTCAATTGTCACTGTCATCCCAGAGACATGCAGGATTTATCTCATCTGACAACATTTTACAGTGGTTCTTTGTCAGCAAAATTCTATGTATTCTCCTTTGTTTATACTGTATCCTTTCCCTTAACACTGAAAAGGTACAAAGTACAGGAATCATGTCTTGTTTACTGTTATCTGTAGCCATACAGGAAGGCAAAAGATACAAATTTCAGAAATAGTATTGTACTGATCTTAATGTTGTCTATAACATGGTTCTATAGGTTTGTGTGTCTATGTATGCATACATACATATATATGTATACACACAGAGGCTTATATACATACACAGAAAAACAGAACTCTAATTTTTGTCACTGTGTTTTAAAAATATAGCACTCATTATACCTAGATTTTAAAAAAAATCTGTTTAAAAATCCATCCATGTAGCATTTGTACATTCCATTTTACAAGGTGACTTTGAGGCAATTTTATTGGGCAGAGATTTTACATTTTAAGTGTATACAGCTCACAATCAGAAGACACATTTCACATTTTTATGTGGGCACAGAATCCCTAATGTAACAGTTAGTATCACTGGTAAATTATTTCTTTATGCTATATATGCCAAGCTATAGACATATAAATGCAAAGTGTGTACACATTCTGTTAAAAACATTTCCATTACTGAATGTAAATTGCATTATTTGTCCAATGCTCATTCTTCAGCTTTTGTGCAAAGATCAAGCAAATCCAGACTCGTTTTTCAAACTATGTCCTTTTAAATTGGACACATTTTAAAGTGCAGCATTTTATACTGAAAATTGCTATTCTAGAAGAAATTATGAAGAAAGCATAAGGCATTATTTGATTTTACTGTTAAAGAGCTGGCAATAAAGGTAAAGAATCTTGGTGTTGTGAAATGTTTCTGAGGTGTGTTTGTTAAGCTTTGCCTGAAAATAGTTTACATTAGGTGTGACTACCCCTTCTGTGTTTCTGCTCTCATGCTCTCATAACTTTTCAATTTTAACTTGTTTGTATCATCAGTCTCTGTAACAGTATAGTGTTCCTCAAACCCATTTTTGTCATGACCTTTAATCTGTGTAAATCTTCCACATTTCTATGTCTATGGTGGACGTGAGATACAGGTTCTGTGATGGGGTTTGTGAATGGTAGCTCTAGGTTGTTCCCTGAGCCAGCCACCTCTCATGATATTCAGTGTCATGGAGAGCTTTGTGAAGGAATGGGACTGGCTTACCTAACATTCCAGATGGGAGCAGAAGATTTGCACATGGGAGGTATGTCAGTTATACATCATTTAAATTCCCTTCTTTGAATCATTGTGGTGAGTTTGTCACAGCTATTGACAGCTGCTATCTGATCAGTCTTCTAGTGCCAGTAGTATCTTGGCAACAGCACAAAAATAGCTTTCCCCCCTTGTGAGTAAGACCAGTCTTCACTGACAAACTAGAAGCATGCTAAAGACAAAATAAACTATTTTGGGCCAGATTTACAACTGTGATGCAGACAATTATTCTATTGTCCAAACAGCTGATGGATGATTCCTCCAGAATGGGAGAACACAGCCTCAAGATGCTGTATTGTTCACTGTGCCTTTTTCATTAGGTAAAGGGTGTAAGAGGAGGCTGTTCTGTGGGGGAACCCACAGCCAGCAGGGTGAGATTTGAGCTGGCTGCTCATGGCTGGCTCCAGATAAGAAAAGGCAGCATCAGCTAAGCCTTGGCTGGCTTGGGAGGTTTTCAGAAAAAGCTGGGAGAGCTCTAGCGGAGGCTCCCCAGTCCTTCTTTTGGAAGATCTTCTCAGCTGAGGAGTTCTCTCCAGTCCCTACCTGTGCAATAGCATTGCCCTGGCTACTCCCCAGCAGGGGGAAACGTTTGTGGTGGCCTCTCCTCTCCCTCTTTTGTATCTTTCCTTTGCAGCTTGTTAGTGTGGGACTGCCACAAGTATTGCCACTCCTGGCAAGTATTCAGAGTGCCCAACCTATCTGAAGCACCTGGAAAGATTTAACCTCTCCTTATGTGCTCCACACAGGCAAGGCACACAGTCTGGGAAGTCCAGACCCTATGACGGTCTCCTGCCCAGCCCCTGTCCCTAAGGAGGCAGGTGTGTGGCATTGGTTGCTTAACCACAGATTTTCCCATGATTTCCTGACCACCTCAATCCTTCACGTCCTCTGGCTGAGTGAATGCCATGTCTGCTGTGATCAGATTATTCCTTAATCTCCACAAAGTGACAAGTGGAAACACACTGAGGCACAGTCCCTACCCAGGCTGGTGAGAGAGATATTCAAGAACTCCACTTTTGCTGCTAATATCCCTAGGCCACAAATCTGGGACTTATTTCTCCAGAAAAAAGTGTAGTGTCTTGAGTGGACTTGCATAAAACACTGGAAAAGGCCTGGGCTTTCAAGTGTTAAAGCAACAGGTATAACTGAAAGTTAGAATTTACTGTATGCAATAAATTTATCTTAGAGCTGTGAACCAATTATCCTTAATTACAATTTGATTTCATATCATAGTGGTTATGTGTTACCTAACCAAAGGGAAAGACACACCTTTATTTTTCTCATGGGATAAAAAAATTAGGTCTCTGAACTTCTGTGGGAGAGATGCACTACTGTCACACACATTTCCTCTTTCTTTCTTGGGACTAGGGATGTCTACATATATGAAAATGTTCTTGGAAATATCTACATATAAATCCACTTTTTTTCGAAATTTACATTCCTTGATAGGACTATCTTGCTTCAGCCCCGAAACCTCAATTAGGTCTTGCTAGGCATCCTGCTGAGAGCTTGCATGTACATTCATTATGTTTTCTTAACTCTAATCAAATCTGGATGGCAAACCAAAACTAGGCATAACATTTTATTCAGCTTATTTTCCCTTTGACTCCAATTTTCATTCTAATGTCTGAATAACTTCTGTGCCTGAGACTCACAAGCATATTTATTTGACAATGGAATACTCTGCTTAGACAGTTGTTAAAAGGGCATCAGTTGATTCATTTAAAATCACACTGGACCAAACTCTCAGAAGCATACTTTGGGGAACTATTTTGCATTTGGGATGACTAACAATGACTTCCAGATATTTTCTATATCTGCCTTCTACTATTCTTCTATTTCCTGTGTTCACTGTCCTAGTTTTTCAGGCACAGGAAAATATTTTTTTTAAAGTAAAATGAAGCATTTCTACCTTTTTATTCTTCTTCTTTTTTTTTTTCTTCTTAATATGTTTTGTTCACTTTAAGAAAAGAAATTTAATCCACATAAAGAAGGTCTATTTATTTGCTGCATGTGTTCATTTCTTCAGATTTTAAGAAAGTAGTTCCTCAATGTGTAATTTTTCCTTTTGTCTTGTTTTGCAGATTTATTCCAAAGCATAAACATTACTATGGGTATTAAATGATTTTGTTCTTACTTAAGAAAAAAAGCCAGGATGCATATAATAACTTTTCACTAATGGATCCAAAGATTGAGGAAAATTGGGTGCCAAGAAAACTTGTTTCCTGACTGACATTATTCATTACCAGTACTGTATAGATAAAAAATCATTCAAAAAAGAAGAGTGATTCTGCTTGATGTATCGTTATTTCTCTTTATACATCTAAGCATGTACATAGCAGTGACCCTTCCAAAACTAAGCAGAAAAAGCATTTCACACGGCGGGCATAATTCATGAACTGGTGACATTGTAAATATGTTCAGGTTTTAATTTATGTTGATTTTAGTATTATCTGTAATTGCTTCCCCAGAGGGCAAAGTTTATCTCAAATTGAGTTCAAATGTAAAAAATGAGGGAAAAGTCAACAAGAAAACTCTGACCCTAGGCCTTATTTCTATTCTTGTTGAAGTCAGCATAAAGAGACCGGAATTGCATCTTTGTGTTCCAAGAACATGCAAAACACTGCAACTGGTGAGTTAGGAAGACCTATGTGGTTTTAATATTCTTGCCTTTCTCCCAGAAAATGAGTTCAGAATGTAATGAAAGAATAAACAAATTCCCCCACAAAATGTAAATGTACAAAGAATATTACCGAACTCTTTCATATATGTTTTATTCCTAGGCCAAATTAGCACTACCTTTGATGTCCAAAACAACCAGTCACCTTAAGACATGTAGCTGCTGAACATGCTTAGATTAACTTGCTCCTGTGTATTGCCAATTGGCTCACTCATAGCAAAAGCAGCCAGTCCAGTTGAAAACCAGCCAGATGGCAATGCTATCACAGCATAATAAAATAAGGTTTAGAGCTGTGGTCCCAGGATCCAGTTCTCCTTATATATTTATGTATACATACATGCTAAATTTATGGGCTACTTCCACTGTTGCCATAGTATGTGCAATGTCTCTGAAGGCGAAAAACCTCAGAAGCTTCTCTGCTCTTGGCAAGCTGAAGAGACTCCTATTGGTAAATGTTAGGATTTAGGTTTATGTCTTCCATTAGTTCAGACATTCACCATACGGCAATTCTTATGCTGAACTTTACCCTTTCTGTTTGAATATTTATTTAGTGGTTAAGAGTTCTGTGGCGTATATACACAGATACCATGGCATGCAGTGTTATCCTGCTCTCCCTTTGTTCTGCTAATATGTTCCAGGTCTGTTTAAAGGCTGCAGTAGGCCCAGGGCAGTGCTAAAGAGAACATGAGAGCTCTGCATCCACTAAACATCCCTAAGAACAGCGTCTATGGTGTGTTTATGTATTTGCAGGACACTGCTTCTGTTCACCAAAATGTAGTCTGGGGTACAAGTAACAAGGTCTAGTATCTATAAAAAAAAAAAAAATCCCTTCCAAAGATTAGTATATGAATACCAAGGTTCAAACTATCGACTTCAGTACATTGTATGATTATTTTCTGTGGTTATGAATGTAATTGAGGGACTGGAAACAAAGGGGGAAAAAAAAGCAGCATAATAGCAATACACCATTTAACTCTTCAGAGCAAAGCAATGGATCTTTTTCTCCACGTGTGATTAAGAAGAGACTTTCAGTTCTGAGAAATGCTTCATGGATTTTGTCAGGTTACTCACAGACTGATTTCATTTAGGATTTGTTAGTATAGGTCTGGCATTTGCCCATTGCACTGTTGTGCTTGAGGCCTGGTATCTCATTTCTAAAATGTCTAAGCTGTTTCTTTTAGGACAACAAAGTATTAGAATAGCCTCTTAGTTTGGGGCTCTTTTGTTTGTTTGTTTGTTTTTCCCTTGCATTATGCCTTACATGAAACTGGATTATTTCCAGAGGAAAAAGTTTCAGTTTTTGAGGAATAAATAAATAATAGGATTTGTTTGCATGTAAGTTCCATGCAGAGTAAATTTTAACCGTAGACACATATGTTTGCATCTCTGGATCAGAAGACACCTTGATTTGCTCACCTGAGGCTGTTATAGAACACTACAAATGTTCTGCTTCAGGGTACAAATTCTAGATATATATCCAAACTTTCCCAAAGGTTTTTTCTGACCTGTTACCTCTGTATCAAAGAGTTGTTAAGCTGAAACAATGGGGAGGGACATGCCTTCACAGGGACATGCCTTCACAGATAGAAAATTTCACTGACACAGATTTGCAGCACACCCAGATATACATGTCCTTGTAAGAGCACTAAGATGATGTTGAGACCTGATACAGCCTATCAGACTCAGGGTACCTCAAGCACCATGCAGAGATCACAAAATCACCAGAATCAATGAGGTTGGGAAAGACCACTGAGATCATTGATGAAACACCATCTCTTTTGCCAAGGTTTTCTTTGTATAAGCTTAATGCATTTATTAAGTTTGCTCTGCAAAGTTTCTATAACTTACACATGAGAAAATTCTTTTCATGCTGCCCAAAGTTTCATCTGCAATTTGTGATGAAGGGCACAGACACAGTAAAAGGATGGACCCCTACTCTTTGCAGCAGCTGGATGTTGATTTTATGGTATTCCTATGGCATATTTTAGTGAAAGGGAGGGTGTTCCCTGAAGAGGAACAGGCAGGCAGGCAGTATTGAAACTGGCATGATCCATGAGACAAGAAGCTGTGCAGGTGTGGGAACACAGAAAGCTCTCTGCTGAGCTGCAGTTCTGTGAACTCTCTGTAATGGTTTTAGGTATTGATCTTGGAGTATTTATTAATCTTTGGGTTTTCACTGAGCTGTCAGGTTTCATCTGAATTAACAAGTAAAATTTTTGACTTGCAGTGCTATGATTTTTTCATGTATAAATATACGATGCCATGATAACACTTTTTTCTGCTCAGGTCCTTTTTTGTACCTTGCTTCCTGACATGTTCAGATGAGGATTTGGGAGATTTTTATCACTTTTTAATTTTTTTTTTAAATCTCTTAATTTTGAAAATATATTAATTCATGCTTAAATCCACAGAAATAAGAGTTCTCTGAATAAATGTTCTTAAGGATCTCTAAGTGTTCTCCCCTGTGGCTGACACATTAACACTCAGAGTCCCATGGGACTATATAGGCTACATGCTAATGCAGTGCTTTAGATTTGCAGCCAATTTCTGTCTGGTAGTACATCCTGGCAAATCCACAGCCAATAATATGAGGAAACATAGAAGTGGGCTACACAGATTCTGGCTCTTGAAGTATTACAGAGAAGTTGTTTCACAAGTCTTCATGATCACACCATAAAGAAATATTATACAGTAAGGGCTAGAAGCCAGGAAATAAATCTGAGAAAATGTTTATTCATGTACAGTTTTGGAATGGACAGTCCCTTTCACAGATCACCTTTTTTACATAAGGATTTTTGGTTGTTTGGTTGTTTTTTTATTATTATTTTTGTTGTGTTGGTTGGTTTGGTTTTTTGGTGTTTTGTTTTGTTTTGGGTTTGTTTGTTTGGTTTTTTTTGAGAAAAGAAGGACAAAGGAGGAAGATCAAGGAATTTGGACAGGAGCATATTAAGAAAACGACCCTTTTATTGAATGGAGTGGATACTGATTTTCTTGTGCAGGCAGATGGTTTGTAGTACAAATTAACTCTCTGTTGATGCCCGTGCAATGATTTGTGTCCCTGTATTTCATGTTGTACTTTAAGGTACAAGTCAGATACTACTGCCAAGTCAGGAATAAATGGCCTTTCCTCAGTGACTTAAAAGGTATTTGGATGAATCTACAAGTACACTGAGCAAAATATACCTAAGTAGTAACTATCAAAACATTCAGATTGCCTTAATGTGACCTTCTTGTACCAAAAGGACATTTTCGATTAGAATGAATTTAGTTTGTTACATTCACATTGGTCTTTTTATTTGTAGCTATTGTCTAGAAATCAACAGTTTCTCTCTCCATTTTGTGCTAGGATGCTGGCCCTTAGAATTTTGTGAGAACTTGTCAAAATGCAATGAATCATTCTTAAAAGATGAATTTAATATATATATATTAATTTAATGCCAGCCACATTTATCTTATATTAATACTTCATCCTCAGAATTCAGTTTTATTACTTGCAAGAGGAAAAATAAAGCTAATGAGAAGTAGTCATCAAATATTTGGCATTTCCTTTTTTTCTTTCCATTATCATTAACTAGAATTTATATTATATGTGTATGGTGTGCAATCTAATTACTTAAATTGCCCAAGATACGTTCCAGGCTTTTGGGGAAGCTACATAATGGTTGGTAGTGTTCAACCTCACTTCTCTCCCCATTGTGTTTTATTTACCAGACTGACCTTAAAAGTACTGAACCTTGTAGAAAATTATCCTTTACATATAAGTGTATTTAGTCTTGAAGCTACTAATGACTGTAAATAAAGAGAACTCCCGTTCCTTTTATACTAAAATATTTATCTGTGGGATAAAAAGAAAAGATCCAGAATGTTTGAGGAAAACATAGTATGCATATTATATATACCTGTCCACAATATTGTTCATTAATATACACATATATATGCATACTTATGTGATCTAGCTCCAGCCTGCATAATTCTAGTTTCTTGTACAGTGATGGGATTGAAGATTATAAGATTGCAAACACAGAGAGAGATTAATTTTCCACAGGTCTAGAAGATGCCTCAGTGTACTTTTAAAACTACAGTTGTAACCATGTGTAAAGTTCCCCTTCCAAAGTAATTATTGGTATTACTGGGTGAGAGATAGTGTATGCATATGAAATATTTTTATAATGGAGAAATGGCAGCTTTTGATCCAAAAGGAAGCCAATATGGAGGAATACATACAAAGTATCTTAGGATAATAAGACAAAGACTGAAAGAGAGCATTGGTTACCAAATACTGTATTAAACTTGGGAGAAAAAAAAGAGTTTAGGCCACACATAGGTCTCAAATGAGCAAAATGCTGTAAAATATTGGAGAAAAGATTACTAATTTTGTTTTATTGAGATTAAAATGCATCACAGCTAACTCATCTTGTATGGAACTTTCCCCTACTAGAAACATCATGCTCTCTGTAAGTATTCTGCTGAAAATGTGTATTTCACCCTGCCATAAAATACCTCATCACAACATTGCTTCTTATGTATGCTATGTAAGACTGTAAGCAAACACAGATTCCAGAAAAAGATCTTGGCTTTGACATTTGCATAGCACAAAAATACACTGCCTTGGCACATTGAGAAGTTAGCAGAAACTGATGAAATTTTAATTCACTTTGCCCACTTTTTTAAACAGTAGTTATTTAAATCCTTTAAGATACTCAGCTGGATCTGTCCTTCATGAGTCTGTACCTCTTAACTATAAGAATAATCCTTTGGGCTAAACTCACAAAAGGATTTTGATATTAGAATAACTAATACTTAGAAATCCTGCTACCTACTGGAATTATACCTTGCTCCATACACAGTGTATGTTACAATTCAAATTCCTGAGAACCCAAAGCACAAAATCCATAGTGAAATATGAAGCAACCTAGGGTAGATAATAGGAAATTCAGACAACTTGAGCTACAGCTGGGTGCCATTTTATATATGTATAGATGTGTCTTTTCATATTTCAGTGTGGCCTTCTTTTTTTGTGAAAGAAAGTGGAGACATTGATGGAGTCTCTCTGACTCTCTAGTCCTTCAGCAATCCTGAGATTCAGGATGAAAGATATTCATGTTGAAATTTTTATTCCATTGCCTGAATGAGGATTTCTATCTAAGTATCTCATTTGACAGATGCTTTAACCCCTTTAAGCTAATGTCTATATAGAGAAGGTCTCTTTCACACTCTTCTGCTGAAAGCGTATGCTTTGCAGAAAATAAATCAAATATTAATTGGAGCAATGCCCAGATCCTGTCTGAAAAAAAATAACTACAAGGCTATAAACTCATCCTCCAATTTGCACTGTATATTTAAATAACTTACTGAAATAAATCAGAAAAGCATAACAAAAACAATCCACTTTGTCTGTGAATTAGGATTACCTGCCTCAAATGCTTATGATAGTGCAGGTGGTAGTGCAAGCTGGGCAAATTCTTTTGCACTAGAACCTAAACTCACATCATTGCTACTATGAATCCATGATAATTATGGATGACAATGCCAAATCATGGGCAGTGATAATTTTTTATGTTTCAGTTTCAAGCACTTTCACATGTTTCATCTGTTATGTCACTATGCATTCCAAGTCTGTCAAGTCTAAGCCGAATCCTGCATCATCTCAAGTTTTTTACCTGAACCTTCTTTGTGATATGTAGATTTCCCTACTTCAGATACCCATGAATGTAGTTCTCACTGAGCAACCAGAATGTTGAAAGAAGAACTGACTGCCTAGGGAAGCATAAAAATAATTTGAAAGCACTCTTGGACATGCGTTACTTCTCAGGCTTTTCAACTGAGTCTAAACTTCAATAGCAAGGAAGCATCAAAGTGAAGCAAGAGCCAGGCCTGTCTGAACAGAAACAATGCTCCCCTTCACAGAGAGGGGTGTCTTGGTCCAGGCTTGTGTGTCCCCTTTCCCACAAGACATGGACTTCGCTCCACCACTGACTGCTTATTCCATTCACTTTTGTTAAGGACAGGCTGGCCCAGCATCTGGGGTAATCCCTTGACACGTTTGGGTATGGTAATGACAGGGGACTAAACGAACACTCTAATCTTTGGTTCACTGCAAGGTGCACAGAAACAGAGTCAAGGAGGCCAGTAAGGGTCTGGCCATGCAGTTGTCTAGCCAATTCAATCAAAACACAAGTCATTGTTAAAGTGAATATAAATTAAAGATGTAACTGTGTATAGAGTTTTAAAGCAAAGGTACTGGGAGTAGGATTTGAATAAAAAAAACAAATGGAATATTTTTATAAAAAGTACTTGGGTAAACATTTTTGTATCTGACAATGAATACTGCCATAAAAGACCAAGTGATTTTTTTTCTGCAAATGTCTTGCTGAGTGTGAGAAATTTCAAATATTTCAGATCTTTTTCTTCAAAAGGTTTGAAGGGGTCAGTAAATAGAAGCAGAGCTGTAATGAATCTCTCTTCTCCATGTTAGCTGTCAATAGGCCAATGCCACATGAACTCATCAGAGGATAACTGAGTCTCAGTGTGTCTGCATGGCTGGGGGTAGTTTATCCTTCTGGGGTCATTCCTGCACCATGAAAAGAGGAAATTAAATGCAATAGCTAAAATCATCATAATAGAAGAAGGGAATTAACAGTGGGACATAAACTAATAATAAGGAAATTCACAGGCCAGCTGCCCTCCAAGACACAATAGGTGCACAATAAGGAAGTGGTTCAGGAGACATCCTGTTGGGCACAGATATTGGAAGTCCGCTTCAATTGCAAATTTCCTTGTTTTTATTAGCTCAAGTTGAAATTGAACTCTTCTTTGGAAGTGGGTATACTTTTTTCTCAGTGAATTTCCTTGTTTTTATGAACACTTAAAAAGAAGATTCTGTTCCCTTACTCATCAAAAAAACAATAAAAGGAGATTTAATAATCAATAATTCTACATTTTATTACACTGTAGCTTGTGGTACTCTAAACATATACTGATTTTTAGATCCACTCTGCCTAGGTCAATAGAACATGTATGTTTAACAAAAATTTTAATGTTTTAATTTTTAATTGTAATGACTGTCATCTCACATCATAGGATTGTTTTACAATATGATGTGTCTATCTGTGTCCTTTGAAGACAAAAAAAATCAGTACTCCTATTTAAATTTAGGAGAGAGTTACACACAAGTTACAGAGCAGTTAATAAATTTGCACAAAACTGCATAGAAATTCTAAATACATTAAAACACATTTTCTTTAGGTTATGGCAATTATTTCTTTACTGAAGACTTTTATTTATTTGCAATCTCTCTCTCCAGTAAAGACAGAAATGTATTTTATTTGATTTTTTTTTAATGTAGCCTAATCTCTATTTTGCCTGTGTGCAATTAAAAAAAAAAATTGCATATATTTAATCTCGCTTATATTGGCCACTACCAGGAGCAGAGATATAAAATTCTAAAGCTATGATAATTTAATTTTTTTTTTAACCTTGGACAGAACAAGACTATAGGAATTCAATCCAATCTGTGAAACACAAGCATCAGTTTTCACTGGCTTGGATTTAGGCCTGTTTCTTAAGTAACTGTTGGAAATCTTGCAAAGGGCCTGTTACTGTAAGCTTACCAATATAAAAGATCTTTGGCTATGTCCTAATCATGTTTGGAAAAGCAACTGAACTATTAGAGTCATAATTAAACACAACTGGCAAACCTTTTGGTGTTTAGCCATTCCTCACTATGTTTTGAGACATTTTCTGTGGATCTCAGGGTATTCTGGCAGAGGATGGTGATGGGAAAGGAAAGGATAAAATCTAGATCTTAGTAGCTAGCAGCGAAGCTTTAATTCATCTGGATCTTAAAACAAGAGGTTCTGTAATATAATCCATAGCTCATAAAAATAATGCAATATTGCTTCATGGTTATATCTCTGTGAAAATGTGAAGAGAGATTAATTAAACTGATAATTATTAGTTTGCCTTGGCACTTACCTGCTCCATGAGTTCCAATTCTATTTTGTTAATATAGGATCACAGTCCTGGCACACATCTTTTTTCCAGATACAGTTTTGGCAACAATACAAGAAAATTAGACCCAAATTCCCTGTTGTGTTAAAAAAACCCTAAACCAAACAGCAAACCCAAACAAAAAAAAAACCAAAAAAAAAAACAAAAAAACAAACAAACAAACAAACAAAAAAAAACAACAAAAAAACAAACAAAAAAATAAAAAAACAAAAAAAAAAACCCAAACAAACAAAAAACCAACCAACCAAACAAAACAAAGAAAACCCACCAACAAAACACCAAAGAAGAACGGATAGGAGAATTAGAGCAAAGTAAAGTGATCCAATTCTCAAAATCTGTGCACCAGGCTTTACCCAGAAGAGAAATAGCAAAGCAACATTAAATTTAAGTAGTGACAAAATAATCCAATCCTATTCAATTTCTTTTTCAAGCAATGTATTTAGTCAACAAATAATTTAGGGCATAGGTACTTCTGAATATGCATTCACATCTGTGCATACACACGCAAAATGTATTTAGAACAATATATTTGGTTTCTGTAATCAAGTATGACATCTTTTACTGTTCAACCCCTTGATAAGTTTAGTTTCAATTTGATTAGATGAAAATTATTCTAATTCTCAGATGGTCCAGCAAACTGCCATTGCAACAACAGTTTTCTCAGCTTTGTGCCCTTCCTTGGAGTTAGAAATGTATCCATTGTACTGCCTCCTCTGCTGGGCAAGGTGTTCTAAGCTTAAGGAGGGAAAATCATAGAAAAGATGATTGTTTGTCAACATCTAGATTTTTATATCCTTTACACGACATGACAAAATCTCAAAGGACACTACAGCTGAAAACACTCAAGTTTGAGAAATTGCTGTTTTCTTGACCTGCACCTATATTCCATTGTAGACTTTAGTAAACATTTTGTTTTTGTAGACCTTGATTAAACGTAAACCACCTTCTTTGTTTTATCTTCTCTAGATCATGTAAGATGACATGGTTTGCAGTATTGCCATTCCTGATAATTTAAATGCCTTTAAACAAACTCAAAATGTAATAAAATTATTTCAAAAAATAAGTTTGGGTTGGGGTTTTTTTGCTTTGTTTTGGGATTTTTTTTTTGTTTGTTTTCTTGTTGTTGTTGTTTTTATTATTTTTTAAATCTCTCTTTGCTTTCTTGTTTTTAAGGTGTTAGGATTTACTTGCTGATGCTTTTCTGTAGGATAATATTAGTTAGAAATTTAAGAGCCAAAGGAGGAAAAAAGCCACAAGAAAACTGAATTTCCCATACAAGTATCTGATTCCAGGCTGTAAGGAAAACAAAGAAATAAAAAAGTCTGTTTACTCAGGATTTTCAGGGAAGAATTGAACACTAGTAAACCTGAGCTCAACAGTGGGAAAGATATATCTTTTTTCTTGATGCACTTGAAGTGCTAAATATTTAATGAGTTGAGCTTTCTTGGTTTTACGGCTTATTTTAGACCTGATTGCCAGCTAGGTAGCAGCCTGTGATTAACACAACTTGCCTTCCTGTGAGGCTATAACATTATTCCCAACTGACCGTTTAACAACTACCTAGTGCTGCTCCTTCATAGAATATTTCTGATCTCTTTGAAGCTGTTTTCAGTTTATTTCCAGAACAAGGCACTCTCAAGTTTCTGGTTTAGCTCCTTCTTCCTTCCTCCTCAACTTCCTTTTACACGTACCTCTGATTGTGGCAGCCCAGAGATCCCCAGGGGTGCCTCTCTCTGATGCTACCTGTTTTCCCCAAACTGTTGTTCTCTGTGGGTGCTTGTTTGCTGCGTGTGAAAGCAGAGCGATGATTTTGCATCTGATCTCTCCCAGATGGTAGTTTCCTCATTCCTGGTTGCTAAGTATTTTTAACATTTGTGAGCATTTATCTTCTCTCTCAGGGAGGATGGTGCAAGCTTGCTGACAGGGAGGCTGGTTTTGGTGTGACTTGCAGAACCCTCTGGGTTAAATTGCCCATGGGGTAGTCTGAGCTTGGTCATGTTTGCACGTTGCCTGCTTCACCTATTTTAGCATAGCAAGACACATGGCCCAGAAGCTTCTTTGGAGCTCCTCCAAAAGCTGAGAGACATTGTGGTGCCATGTGGTAACCAGGGAGGTGTATGCTTGTCAGTATGCTAGATATCCTTTGCCTGCACAAAGTCCAGAATCATGTCCAGGATCTGGTGTAAAGGTGTAACCGTGCTATTCACTTCCATGTTTCATCCACTCCAGGATATCCCTCTTTCATGCTGAGGAGGATTGCCCAAACAGGTTTGCCATGCATTTACATATTAAAAGTAAGTGCAGTGGGCCTAAGGCCTCCAGGAAGCTACAGACTCACTGTGCATGTGTTTCTCAGTAATTTTTACATCATATTTACAGCGTACACAGAGGCCATCTGTGCAGCACATGCATAGTGGATCGGTTGGCCTCATTGCAAATGCACTGTAAAGTTGATACGCGCATGTGGAGTGGATATGTCCAGATTTTCTCCACTACTGCTCTGATTAGGTTGCCAGACATCCAGAAATCCTGAACAAATGTCAAAAATCTTTGAATTCCCTCTGGATATATGTTCCAGGCATGAAAAAAAAAAGAGATGTGTTCAAGGGAACTGAAGCATATGGTAGTCTATCCGGCACAGACCACACTAAATGACTTAGTCACATCTTGATGACAGAACACAGGAGGGCTGGGTCCAGATGCACCTTCTGGCTGCATCCCAGTTTTCTACTGGGACTACACTTGGGTGATTACCAGTCCTTTGTGGATTTTATGATAAGGAAATCTAGATATATGGGTCAGTGGAGGAACTGCCATGCCATCCAAATAAGCCCTTGATCTACACAATCAAGGGAGAAGAAATCTCAGGCAGACTATGGAGGTTCTCAGTGCAGCAATGAAGCTACAGTCTCACTCACAGGATGTCCCAGCAAGGAGTTTATTACACTCAGTATTTTCCCATATGTTATGTACGTAGCTGTAGAAAAAACTTTAGTGCCTTCAGTGAATGTGGCTTTGATATTTGGAGGATGTTTCTACTCAAAAGAAACAAAGGGACAGAGTACTCAGTTGCTGTAAGAGATGCTGGACTGTTACTCATTTGGAGAGCACAGAGTGAGCAGTTACAAAACAGCAGTTCAGTAAAAGAAATCAAAACATGTACAAAACAGTGAGTTCAGACATTCATTCTTTACTATATTTACTAAATTGCCTGCCATTCCTGCTTTGAAGCTGGCAAAATAACAATAAATGCTGAGGAAAGAAAAAGGTTATCTGCATTTATTTCATAAGCTATTTATTTTAAGTAAGTGTGGAGATTGTAAAGTGTATGAAAAACATATGTATATTGCTTCTTATGATGCATCCGTTACTGGGTTGGCAGTTTGAAAGTCAGAGGAGCAGCCATAGACTAGAAACACGGAAGTAAAGACTTTTTCTTTTAATCTTGATCTAATTAAGGAAAATGTAGAAGTTATATATGTATGTTTATTTAATTTGTATTCATATCTCAAATGTTAATATTGCCTTTAGAACTAGCCTTGGGTAGTCAGTAGAGATGAAAATTAATTCTTTTTAAAGTAATAACAAAGGAAATAAAACAAGGCACAAAACATTTTTTTGGTGTATTTTAAAATATAATTATACTTCTAAATATATCTTTAAATTTTCCTTGACATAGCCATGTATTTTCCAGATTGTTAGGACCACTGATCCTGCAAACTCTGTTACGTGTGCCTAACTTAACACCTGTGAAGTGTCCTAATGAAATCGAGTGCATTAAGGCATTCACAGAAGTAACTGTTGGTAAGACTGAAGCCAGGTTGATCTAACGCATTGCATATTGCTCTGGAAAAGAAAAAAAACTCTTTGGACCATATCCTTAAAGTCTTTTACTGGCATGTCATCAGTTAATGTAAAATCAGATTCCTGCCTGATTGAGAATTGCAGTGCTTGTGTTCTTGTTAATCCTCTCAAAGAAAACAAGCAAACCACATTTCTTTGTCCTTATTGCTTTTTAATTTCCTGACACAAAATACACATGATAGTGTGTATGATTTCGATAAGGAGGTAAAGCTCTACATTTGGCAAGTTTAATTTACTATTAGAAAAATTATTTTCCAGTGGACCACTTAGAGTGCTAAGGGTCATTGTCAAATATTGAATCTCAATGGAATAAAAATGTTATCTGAAAGATTCCCAGCAAAAACAACCTGAATCTTATAATTTTATTGACCTAATAACTACAGTCACTAACTGAACATGATGGAAAAACCTGCCAGTCTTACTGACATTATCAAGGTTTCAACATGATTTTCAATTAGTTTCTTCAGCAAATCCTCATCTGAGAAATGGCTGAGTAAAAACTCTCCCTTTCTTGATTCTCTGAAATTTGGCCAGAATTTCCACTTAAATCTCCAGCAAAGTTGTTTTGTTTTAACATTTTTCCTGCACTATTTGTTTTGAGAAATTATTTTCTGCTAAATAACCATTTTTCCAATATATTTCCAAATATATTTTTCAAAGCACTTATGTATAATCCTGCAAAATGAGTTCTGATTACTGTTTAATATTACAAGTTCTCCTTCTGTAATTACCTGTATAAAAGGAATAGAAAAGAACAAAAACATGAAGTCCTTACAGTATCTGATATGCATAAATCCCTTCCTTAGTATTTCATGTAGTGCTATCTTTAAAAACATACTTAAATTAAGATTAAATTTTATAAACTACTTCACAATGTGGACAAATTCCTATTATATCTTAGAAAATGAAAAAAATTAAACATCATTTAAACACCCATTATATATGAGACATACATCATCAATAAAAAACAAAGAGGCTACAGCAAGAAATAAAATTTAGCCATTGTAAAGGGTGTTAAAATCTATTTTTACAAACAGACTAAATATGTTGATAAAAATACAAATTCACCTTTGTATTGGGGAGTTTTAGCTAGTGTTTGTTTTAGTGGGGAGAGTGGTAAGAACTTGTTAACCAAATTTTCCCCCTTTTGGGTATTCCCCTTGCCTGCAGAAAAGGTAAAGCAGTGGAACCAGTTCTCGCTGAGCAGCTAACATGGAGGAGAATGTATAGAGCTTGTTCTGTATGTGGGAAAGAGATTTGAAAACAGTTAAATATGCACTAAAAACTCCACGGGTGGCACGGGAAGTCAAAATGTTTTGTTTTAAAATAAGAAAATGAACAAAATGAAATTCAGGAACGCAGCCCAGAGTGTAACTTCCTGCATCGGCAAGATGAAAACATTTAATTGCAGATGTTTTGATTATGAGAAGAAATTCAGAAAAAAAGATTCAGACCTGCAATTCTAGTGCCAAAAAGGAGGGAGAGAAAGCATGCTAACTTTCATGTCAAAGCTGTGTATAGTAGTTCCAATTATAGAAAGGAGATACTCCTGTTAGGTTTATCTGAATGTTCATTTGGCTTTGTGTAACAGATTATTTGGTATTTTAAGATGTGTTTTTCTTAAGAAGTGACTTTTACAGCTTTTTCATTCAGCTGACCTGAACTTCATATTCTCTTTTTTAATATTTAGGGTATTTGTCTAGAAGCTTACCAGGTGTGCATATGCAACAAGAGCAGGTGAAACTCCAACAAAAGCCTTTTATTTGGAGAAGCTATTTGTTACCAGAGTGCTGACAATATACTGTAGCTAGGCTTAAAATAAGGACTGGATAAATAAGTTACAGCAAACAATTTATTCAACACACATATTACCATTGTTCCTACTCATGAATTGTGCAGGAACAGCTTGCAAAGCTCTCAAACTTAGTGCCTGGAGCTGCAAAAATAAGTGAGTAATTTTACTTAAGCAAGTAGCAGGAGATTGAGGAGAGATCTCATAGCAGTCTATACAATTTCCTGCACTTCCTCACAAGGGGAAGTGCAGGGGCAGGCACTGATGTCTTCTTTCTGGCGATCAGTGACAGGACCTGAAGGAATGACATGAAGCTGTGTCAGGGGAGGCTTATGTTGAATATAAGAAAAAAGTCCTTCCACCCAGAGGGTTGTTGGGCACTGGAACGGGCTCCCCAGGGAGGTGGTCACAGCACCAGCCTGAGAATTCAAGAAGCATTTGGATAATGCTCTTGGGCACATGGTGACACTCTTAGGGATGGTCCTGTGCAGGGTCAGGAGTTGGACTTAAATGGTCCTTGTGGGTCCCTTCCAGCTGAAGATATCCTGAGATTCTATGATTCCATGAATTTTACTCAGGCAAGTCTCATCACTGATATATGCAGCAGCACCATACAAGAGCTTACAAGAACTTCATATTTTGCTATTGGTAGCACAAATGAACTTAAAACGTGAATGCTGGAGGGGAGTATGTCCAAATATATTTTTCTCAAACCTAATTTTCCTTTTGACTGTCTGTCAAAGGGCAATCCTTACACTTCTGAGGGCAGTCCTCAGAGTTTCCTCAGCTGTCTAGTTTAAAACTGTTGTCAGACATGCTCACATAGAGGTATCATGTATATATATACATATATCAAATAGATGTATCATGTAGATGTCTCATGTAGTACTATGTTCCCTCTGCTGGATGTAAGGATGGAGAAAGAGAAATAGTGAAAGTAGTTCAGAGGATGAAAAATTCATAAAGGCAGACCTAAGAACTCAGGCATACCTCTGGTCTGGTAATATAGGAACAGTGCTCCAGTATAACGTTATTTAATCTCTTCATAAGCTCTGTTAGAAAAAATGATCAACAAATTACAGTTATTATCTGTAAGATGTTCAGGTATGTCCATGGAAGGACTGTTTGCTGGACAGTGGAGTGGGTTTTTTTAATCTGAAGTTACATTCGAGTTTCAGTTACATGTTGCAGTTCATCCCTGTATTTGATTTGGCTTCAAAGGTAGGCTCCAAGAAGAGTTAAGCCTTATATACAAAAGACTAAATCCCTTTGTTGAGCATACAGGGTCACTTCCAGGTCATCTTTTATACTTCTCTTCAGTCCGATTGTACAGACTAAAATCCTATCCTGAAGGTAGACATTTGCAAACTTGCTTGAGAAATTGGATGTGTAATGAGTCGCCTTTAAAACGAAAGATTTACTGCTGATCAAAGCATTTATATATGAAGTGGGAAGTCCTCCCTGCAGTTTGTAGATTCAAACCACATTTCCTAACTGTCCTTATCTGGGTGGATACGCTCACTCTTTTGCAGTCCTTCTCAGTAGATCCATGAAACTTGAATGTGTTCCAGCACAGCGACTTAGAGGAACGTCTGTGTCCTATAACCCGGTAGCTTGGGGAACTAGAAATATGGAACGTTTTCGACCCTAGTGAAGTATCTGTACAGTATAGAAAGGGTGTTCTCATGGGGACCAGGCAGTGGCAGTTTGCCTTTGTGTTTTCTAAATTGTTGGGTCATGTCTCCTTCAAAAGCACGTATGAGTTGTTTAGAGGGAAATACTATGATTCAAATACTAAATCAATAATTGAATAGAGAATGTTCTATATTATTATCCACTAGCAGGACATTTCTGATGTTTTTCAGACCACAGAACGTATCAGCAAATAGTACAAAAGTAGTCACTGGAATTATATTCAGAGTAAGATAAAAGCTTTGTTTTCTCAGGACTGCAAGGTTTTCATTTTCAGGAATCAATAGAGAACACTTTGGTTTTGTTTAATATTTTGCAATACGGAGAAGTTTAGTGCAATTCACCTAATGGACCCTCTGACCTTAGTTTCAGTAGCACTTTAATATTTAAATGACATTAAAACTCACTCTAAATGAGAACTCTGATATGAATGATGGAAAATTGTATGTTTGTACCATCAGCCAACTGTCTGCTTGTTATTCTAATCACTACAAAATGGAAGATTTTATTTCCAAAAAGGAAAGATTGAAGCTTGTTATGTCAAGTGCTGTATTTTCTTTTTAGGAGTGTGTTAACTTGTCTTCTGAAAACACAACAGTATGTTTTACTTGGAGTTGAAAAAAGAGAATGCTTTTGTAATGGTTGTCTTGGAAAGAAATCTCTCAGTCCTCAGAGGAATGGTGAAATGCTGGAAAGAGACTACTGATTAGTCATAAGTATTGTTTTGCCCATGATCATGATGTTCATAAGTATCCAATTTATATATATTATTCAAAGTTTACACATTATCAGTAATTAAAAAATAGCTTAAATGCAGCACACAGCAAATTGAGGAACATATTTTTGTCTTTCCATTTAAAAAAGAAATTAGTTTGGCTGATGGATCTAATGTTGTCTATGGGATAAATGCAGATATTACCATGTGTATAGTTTTGTTCCTTCAGACTCAGTTGGAAAAATCCTTTCCTCACTTTATACAGAGAATTCTCTTAATAGTCAAGCTATATACAGTATATATTATATACAGTAATGTACTCTTCTTCATATCACTTATTAAATATGTATAGCTCTGAAGCCTACTTGGACTATATGTTTGTTCCAAGCAATTAAAAAACATGTTATAAAAGAAACAATAAAAGTTAAAGTTTACAAAAACTTTGGCACCATATCCTGAATTGGATAGCATTTTTTTTCTTTAGTAAACATCACAGCTAAAGGGCCAAGTGTCACTTTAGCAAGCATTTCCTAATATTTGTTTATTTGTGTAGAAGACACATAAAAGAAGACACATAAAATTACTATTTCTTTCTAGTGTGAAAAGTATTTTACTGCTACTTTCTTTGTAATATACCAGAAGACTGTGAAAGATGAATACAAGTTGGATGAAATTAACTTATACATTTAATTATCTCTTAATAAACAAACAATCTACACCTTATTGAGGTTTCTGAGAGTGAGAAGAAAAGTGGGGTTTTTTTTCTGAAGGTTAGCATCAGGTCAGGTCAGTAACTTAAGATGTGTAGTCATCAACTAGTTTGACCTGACTGGTGAGAATTTTATTTACTCTGGGAAAGCTTAATCAAAAATCCAGATGTATGCAACCAATGATAGCATAAAACTCAGTTACAGTGTAAGTGGGAAGTGGGAAATTTGCTTGTACTCAGGTAGGACAATTAGGGATGGGTGCCGAGGTTTGGGGCTAGGAAGAGAAGTATGGGGAATGAAGGATTTTGAGAAACAGAAATGTAGTGCTTCTGAGGAAATTAATCCTCCATTTTTGTGGGAACTGGAAGTTAAGTCAGAAGTGGGTGAACCTCTAAACAGGTACAAAAATTTACTAGTACTTGGATAAGGATCTGACCAAAATGTCTCAAGGTAAATAGCGAGAAAAAGTCACACATATTTGTGGGTGTAAAGTGGGGAACCCCACTATCATACTTTCACATTCAAAGAAAGGTGACATCTTGAAAAGGACCTGTGTTATGCTTGGAGGCTCTCAAATTACACTATGGTTTAACTTATACTTATCACATTTAAAGCTTCTTAATGTGCAGGGTAATAGATCTTGGATTGTTGCTGCCAATATTTGAAAGATGTTTTCTCAATTGCAACATATTTCTGGTTATAGAAACCACATTAATTGTTTAAACAATTTTGAGGAATGTTCCCTGGGCATCAACAGTCAAGCACCTGCACTGTTATGTTGTTAGAGGGGTTTCCAACAGCTTCAGAGCCCCTTCAGTGGGCACACTCCCACAGCACACTCTCACACAATTCCTGAACATTTTCAGCATATCTGTAGTAAGGTTGAAAAGTAAGATGAAAAACAAAGAGAATTTAACAATATGGACATGGACCTTACCAGTGTGCCACAAAAAAATGTTCCAAAGAAGTTTAGTTAACTGCAATATAGGACATAACAGAACTAGTGTTGAAGGAATAAAGGACTAGTCTTCTAAAAGGAAGGACCTGGGGACAATGTACATGCTTTAAGCTAAAATGGTAATGCAAAAAAAAACCCTAATAAATGAGCTTCTGTCAAGTACCAAAGTAGTGCACCCATCTGAGCACTAAAGTGTCTTTGTGGTTGCTTTAAAGCTTCCCCTTGTATAGGAATGCCAGTCCCTGTTTTGGAGACTTCTTGGGGGTTTTTTTTGTTTGTATGTTTTCTTTTTGGGTGGTTTTTGTTTGGTTGGTTTTGTTTTTGTTGGTTTTTTGTTTGGTTGGTTTTTTTTTTAATTTAGTATTGATTAATAGAAAATGTCTAGGCTGGTCTAAGACTCTGACCAAGAGATCTTTGCTCATCTTTGTTCCCTTACAGCTGAGTGAGAAAGCAAACCTAACAATCTGCTGACTTCCAGATACAGGTTTGTATGTTAATCCCATGAATTTTTCTCACTTTGACATTGTAGTAATAAAATTTCAGAAAAAAGAATACACAAATTTATATTCTCTTGGGGAATATAACCTGGCAGTTAGAGAGAGAGATATCATTGTATTTGAAATATTTGAGATGGTGAAAATGAGTGAACCGAGTTCTTTCTTTTTCTGGAAGACTGTTATAGCCAATAAATAATTACACACAAAAAAAAAAAAAAGTCTCTGGAACCTGTCAGTTCTGGTCAATGGACTCATCAACTCCAGACAATGATCTGGAGGGTAATGTTTCCACAAGCATTAATCCTATTTTAATTTGATCTAGGTTAAAACTCAGGTTTCTGTCTAAATATCTCTGAAATACATGCATGTGTGTCCTGTTTTTCTGTGTGCCTGTTTGAGAAATGAGTTTCAGAATGGGATTGTTTTCCTTCTTTATAATATCAGTGGTTTTCTGAAAGCGTGTCCCTGCCATGCAAGTCACCAAATGCAATTGATATAGTCCTTGGGAAGAGGAGAACAGAGTGTGGAGAAATCCAGATTCAGTGTAGCAGAGGTCTTCATTAAGGCTCTGTGCATCAAACCAAAGTGAATTCAGTACTGTATCACCACTAATTCTGTGTGCTCTAGAAAGGTACTGTTCATGCAAGCCTTCACTGTGAGACTGTCTATTTATTCTGGATTGCTGCCTTTTGAACCTATTAATTTTGGGGTGTGTCTGATGGACTCAGGGAATGAAGTGTTAATGAAATCTTGACTTGCAGGTCCCAGTTTTGCAAAGAGATGTATTATCACAAAGAACACTAGCACCTAAATTTAGGGTGTCAAAATACCCACCTGTGTCTGTTAGGCACTGAGGTGGAATTCACAGCAAAACATTGCTTGATGCCAACACCTCCAACATTCATAAGGGTGTCTTAGCAGTCTTGGTGGAGTTATGTGCAGTTTCAACCACACCTGGCATGTCTGAAACTTATGCCCTGCAGGGCTCAGGCGTTTCAGCCCTACCATCCTTCCTTCCATGGTACACAGCTCCAGTCATGTTTTCCAGAAGTAACTGGAGCTCTCTTGTTAAGGCATGTTGGGTGGTAGTGCTGCCACCAGCTGTATATTTCAGCCAGCACAGGAGTGACTGTGCTTTGCGAGCTGCCCAGGAGCAGCCCCCTGCCAAATCTGGGTACATCTCCAATTACTGACCAAACGGCCACAAGAGTTAATGAGGCAAACACAACACAACTTTTCTGACAGCTTTACAGCAATATAGCTCCATTGGGAGGGAACCAGAATGACCAAAATCGGTTGTCTCCCACGTATGAATTAATTTGTAGGAGAACTGTGTTGTAAATTTTGCCTGTGGTGTGTCAAACTACAAGAAAGACCAAACAAATCATTCGACTGACATTATATTTTGCATCTGATGCTGACCAAAAGTGAACTTAGGTCAAAGTGAGAGAATAAATCAGGGATGTTTTCTATGTATTTTGTCTTAGCATCCAAACATTTCTGACTCAGGGGCTTACTGATCCAGAAGTGATTCTTAAATATTTAGTAACGTTCAGTGACTTGTAGCTCAGAGCTTCAAGGAGATCCACTTACTCCTCACACAATCAAAGAGTCTGATTGTTATGTATATGTAGAGTGGCCATCCAGAAATCTGTAGCTGTCCTCCCAACCCTAACTAAGTGCCCTCATCACCAGTGTAGGTTAAAATACATACCTGGACAGCCATCAAGGAGGACACACTCTCAACATTTCTTGCTGAATGTGTTCTGTTCAGGACCAATGGCATGCTATTTTAGTGAAAGGAGAACAATGAAAAAAAGTTATATCAGTCTGCAACACAACATGCTCTGGTGACTGCTCTGTAAATTGCTGCCCTCTTTCATTCAGATGCTGTGTGATGTAAAATGAGCATATGATAGAAAGAGTATTAAATATTAGATATTTTTGGTAGGGGATCTAAGTATGAGGCAAAAGCCTTCTCAGGTCTTGCTTTTTAAATAAATTAGCCTCAGAAAGTAGGTGCATTTTGCAAGGCTATTTCTAATATATTTGTGTTGGATGTGTTCTGGGAATTTCTCATTTAGACTGACAGCTTGCAGGACATTTAGGAAGAGGAACACCTACTATCTGGATCTTGATCAGCCTGTGACAGGAGCTACAGGCTGACTCAAAAAGGTAGAAACAGGGCTGGAGAGAACTGTGAAACTCTAAAATCAAAGTGTGGTGCTTTGCAGCATATCTCTTTTGACAACTCACAAGATGTAGTGCAGAAGGAATGAGAGTGGGAAACTAATAACTGTTAACCAGTGTCCTGCTTTAGGTACCTGAGTCAATTTGTTTTGACAAAACTTGAGACATTTGATCTGAAACTAAGGGCAAGACACAGAATACGGTGCATTAAGAATGGCAGAATAATGCTGAGAGATCCCAAAATTTTAGATATGATCAATGAATGTCATTAGCCTCAAATTTTAGCTGATTAAAGATTTTTTTTTTTTTTGTGGTTTACATTCAGCATCCAAATACACAGTCCTTGTCTATTTTTTCTTTGAACTTTAGTAAAACTTTGACTGAGGTTTTAAAAAAGACCAGGGTCTGGAACATAATGTGAGCTCCTGGCACTCTGAATACTGCCTGAAATATTGTTGGTGCTTTTATCGTGGTCTTGATTTCTGCCTTTGGTACAAGGATGTTTGCATTTGGTGATTCCTCTACTTGTGTTCTTATTTAGTATGGGCTTATTTATTTTCATTTCCATCCCAACATGCTTTTTGTCTTTCTGTTCAAATGCCAATTTTAGATAGATATTCATGTGGTGGAGAAAAAAAAATCACTGACATATGGAGAATATTTGGAGTATTGGCACAATTATTTGTCCTCAAAAGGTTTGGTATTCCCTTTCTTATGTTTCAGATATCGCACTGTTTTGAGAAAGCCATCTGAGGCTTGAAGACAGAATACTTTCAGACTAGAAACACTGTATATTTTAAATGAAATATATTTGTCTCTTTTATTCTCCTAATAAAACCTCCATTTTCAAAAGGTTTTTTTAAAAGTATTCTTTGTGTTCAAATCTGACTTTCTCTACATGTCAAATAAATCAGACATTTTTTCTGAAATGCCTGGATTGTGTGCCCTGACATGCTTATAAACTAAATGCAGGAACAGCAGAACCCCACTGCAGAAATAATTACTTCATGCACGACGTCCACAACTTGTTTCCACTGTTTAAACTCAGACACATTGTTCTTATTTCCACTCCTCACAAGACATTTGTTCTTTTCACTACTCCATACTTTGAGTGGATGAGGTTCATCTGGTTTGTTGATATTATAAAATATGGAATTCTTGTATTAATGGTTATAAAATCATATGGGAATACTTTACACCATGTCTTTGTCATGATGCAGTATTAACTGGTATCATATAGAATGAGTTAACATGATATTAGATTACTCCTTTTTATGTCATTCACATTTTTTCTCTGTAAAGGCTTTTTGTATTATGTTATATTTATGAAGTGAGCAAATGTGATACTGAAAAAAACTCTCAAAGCAGTTTTGACCCTAATTTAGCAATATTTAAATCAATGTATTAAGTATAAGACTCCTGAAAAGCCACCCCTCTATAAGTGATATTTTAAAATACTGTAATATATTGTTGGTACAAGTGTCCAACCACAAAACCACCACTAAATCAGTTCATATTGTTAATGCCTGTTTTGCTGTTATGAAAGAATGCAAGGTAGAGGTAGTCATATTTTCTTTTATGGCAGAAAAGATGGGGAGAGTTTGACATGGTTCTCAAACCCAGCTCAGAAGAGAGCTTGAGTTGAAGTCGGATATCTTAGAAGGTCTTAAAAGCCTGACTAAATGAGAAAAGGCAAACTTTTTTTTTCCTCCTGAGCTGTAGCAGCTGCCAAAGGGATATCAAATACCAGATCAGTCAGACAAAAATCAGATGCTTTGTGTATTATTCCAACAAGTTAAGAATTATTATCAGAGAATCATAGTGCAGTTTGAGTTATAAAGGACCTTAAAATCATCTAGTTCCAATCCCCCTGCCATGGGCAGAGATACCACCCACTATATCAGGTTGCCCAGGGCCCAATCCAACCTAGCCATGCAACTTAGCATTGTATATAGGACTTAGGTACAATACAGGACCATTTCAAAATTCTGATACTGACAATGTGTTTTAACTTAAGAAGTATAAAATATGTGAACAGTCAGTATGGAAAGCCCCAGAAGTCCAGGTCTTTCCTCCCAGGTATTGCTTTGATGCTCCATAAAACTGGGCTCATTTTCATACACATTCCATCTGTATTTTAGGCCTAAAAATAGTTAAAAATGCAACCTATAGTCACTCTGGAGGAATTAGGAATGAGTTAGACTTTTTGTTAGCCACTCTGTAACTGGTGTAAATGAACATACTCTGTAGTGGTGATGAGTAAGTCCTAGTGTTAATAACATAAGCGGCAAACCTCACCCTGTGGACTGGTATCACATAAGCTTCTTGATTTCTTGCTTTATTACATTTTATTAATCTGCTGTCCTCTTCTTCCTTTCAAAATCTCTAGATAACAGTCTGCAGATGAAGAGGGTCTTGTTGTTATAATAGGTATAAAATACATAGCAGGAAACAATGGGGAAAAAATAGGCATTCCTAAATGGCCATGCAGCTTATTTGGCATATGCTCAGTACCTTGACTCAACAGGTTGTTTTTGCTGTGCATTTGGAGGTGCCAGCATCACAGATAATGATCCATTTGTCACAGAATGACTGGACACAGTCATCACAAAGAACTATATCCAAGGTACCTGGTCTTACCAAATCTCCACCTGCCAAGGTAATTTTCACCTTCCAGAAATACTAATTCTCCATCTACCTAAATCATTTCTGTCAGCACTACCACTGTAGTCATTAGCACTGCCATGGATTGTGTCCATGATCTTTTCTTTTTAAATTTTTTTGTTTAGAAACAGTTTCAGTTTTCCTAGAACTCATCTTTTGTTAATGATCCTTCTCTGATGTCAATAAATGTGACATCAGAAAATCTGAAGTATTGTGTGCTGGTATTTCAGTTTCACATAGTGACTCAAGAATAGCCCTGGTCAAGATATTCTACCAGAACATCAAGAAAGGGAGGGAAGGAGGAAGACCTTTGTGAATTTTTGCCTCATGCTTGAGAGGTTCTCTGGAGAATTCAATAGCCTTTGTATTTCTGTAGTGTAAAAACTGTAATTGCAAGGCAAATGGGAAAAGAATAGGGCACAATTTAATTCTGCCCTGGATTTGATTTAAATTTTATGTGGTTCTGGTTGCTGTTATGCTATGGCTGAACTACAGCTCACCGTCTACTGTTGTATGCATATCATATCCTATCATGATTGGTAGAGCTGATTCTGGCTTTTCTAGAAATCCTCTCTGAGGAGAGAGGATTCTCTCTCTGAAGTGAAAGCTGGATTATTTCTGACAGAGGAGGATAAAGCCTAAAGGCTTGCTTCTCTGTCACTAATGAGTTGAGAAAAGTAATTGATCCCATGTTTGCCCCATCTTCCTTATTTGGAACATTCACATAAAATATTTCTTATCCACTGAGCTTCTTCCATGAAAGTAACTTTACAAGTTAAAGCAAGGAGTATCTGAAAAGGGTTGTTGAAAATCCACAAGGAAATAGTATCCATTTTCATTATTGAACAGGAATTCCTTTCCTTATGAGCTGACAATATCCCTATGATGTTGCAAGGCAGTTTCTGATGTCTTTAGTCAGTGATTACAGAGGCTTTATGGAGAGGAAGCTCTCTCCATCTCTTCTGGAACTTGTAGTTAAAATACAACCCAGGGACCCAGGAAGTAGTTAAATAATGAAAAAAAACCATATGGAGCTTTTTACTAGAAAGCTGAGGAATGTACCCTTTGCATATTACCATTTCTCAGCACACACTTGATGTGCTGAGGAAAGGCTTAGTGCACAGCTTTGCCTCCACGTTGCAGCCATATCTATTTCTAACACACTAAACAATCTGCTTTTCTAAAACTTTCTTTTTGCTTCACTCTTGCTGTGTCTTTTTTAAAAATAATTCTAGTTCTCTCTGCCAGTTCCCATATATCTTTCTCACTGTGAGCTGCTCCCATTACCACTCCCTTTTCCCTGAGGCTCTGGCATATGATGCCAATTTTTATGTTAACAACCCAGATACCCAGCTGACTGTGGAAAGCAAAGGCCAACAGGTCAACCTACAGATCAACCAAATCTTCTTCTAAAATGTTTATGTGTCAAATCTGAGTTAACTGAAGAGGCACCTTATACAGTAAATGGGAAGATATAGATCTTTTCAGAGGTTGATTTGTCTTCTTCCACTGAGGAAGCTGAAAGAGCTGTCTCAGATTAGATATGAGATAAACAAGAAAAGTAATATCATCCTGTGTCCAATGCTTCTTTCCATCTGTGCAAGAAATGATTGTCTGCTTTCTTCTTCCGTTTCAGAGAACTGGGCCTTTCAACAAACAGAGGAGTAAAGAGTAACTGCTGTAGGGCTACATTTTTTTTTAATAGAAGTAGTCTAAGTTCAGGACATTTTCAGTATTTGCGTTTATTTAACCAAAAAGCAATACTTTTTCCTTTCTTCATTTTTTTCCCTTTTCTTCTTTTTTCTTAAACAAAAGCTGAAATTTACTGTGTGCTTCTGTTAATTAGTTACTGGCATATTGCTCCTAACAAACTCCTTCCGGCCCTTCAATTCCATTAGGCTGACTGCTGGACTGCTTGCAGCTAATGCTTTCAGACATATTTTTTCCCTTCTGTGGTTCTAGCAGATATGGCAGGATCATCTGGATGTGCAGGGTGAGATCTGAACCTGTGAAGGTTCATTCAAGGTTCACTTAGCCCAACCTAAATCAACTTCATTTGGTATGTAATAAACCTTCAAACAATTTAGGGAATCCAAAAACAGACAAGATTTGGTGATTACTAGTACATAAATGTTGTTGTCACTTACATCAGTCAAAATTCAATTTAATTTCATTCGTCTTAATCCTCACTTTTACAATTGAGACACAGTGAGGTAAGTCTGCTTAGCTGATATTTTTTTCTTCTTATTTTTAATGAAAGATTATAGTATGGTTCTTCAGAGTGAGAATATTAATTGCTACTGCGGTGTGTCAAGTGCAAGCTCTGGCAGTGTGCTTGCCATCTTACAAAGTCATGAGTATGTAGTGACTTATTGTCACTCCAGGTGTATAAGAAAAGAGTCTCTACCTTCCAAAGCAAACCACTTTTATAAACCGACCACTTTGGGTTCCCCCTCCACTTCCCTCATGAGTATTCTTCCTTACTTAGCCCATACACCAAGTCCTCAAAAGGGGTGAATACATCTTGACATATGAAATCATTATTCTAAACAGATTTTGTGATTTGAGGCCCAACAATGAGAATTCTTTCTGGGTCTGCCTTGGATATGCAGTAAGAGTAGAAAAATTTAGATAATCATTATACGTGCCTGAAAACAGTGCTTGTAAATTTTGCATAGACAAGTTTTAAAGACACGTATGCACTTACATATGCTTTAACATATGTCATTGCACAGGATCAAGCTAAAAGGATACTTAAAATCAGAGCTGCACTTCTAGGATTGCTTCATTTAATAAAAAGTAGAACTTGTCAAACTAATTGCCTTACTTAAATGTATATTTAGAAGTATATATTCCTCCTTTTTCTTGGAAAATGGTTCCCCTAGATATGTTTAAGAGATACTCCATTCTGGATTTCTGCTGCCTATATTTTCCTCTGTGGTTCAGTGACATAAATAAAGCTTATAATAGGAGCTGGTAGATAACATTTACAGTTATTTATTTGGGAAAATTACTAAGGGCAGTAAGAAGGTTTGACATATCTTGGAAAGGCTTCATTTAAATTGAAAGCCGTTCGAATCTATCCAGCATCAGATGATTCAGATGCTGTTAAGAGAATGGAAGCTCTTCTTAATCCATGTTCAATCTAACAATAGATTTTTCAGCAATTTATTGCTGGTATTTTCACATCTGTGAAGTCTTATATTTTCAACCTCTTTTGTCTTAGAAATGTTTCATAGCTATGGAAAGTTGCAAATTGGTTTGGTTATTTTTTGTGTGTACGTAAAACTGGTGTATTAGAGCATTGCAAGTCCTCAGATGCTAGTCCCACAGTGCAGCCTATGTAGGTTCATGGGGTCATGGATGCACAGCCAACCACAGGATTCAATCCTAAGAGGTTTTTTTTTTTTCCATCTGATTTTATGACAGTGATTTACCTCCATTTAAAATACAAATATTTTACATACCTCTCTATTCTGCAAATTTACCTGGCATTTTGGAGAAGTAATTTCCATCCTGTGGTTTTTGTTCCCATATGGTATTGTAAAACAATTGTAAGAAAACAGATGTCTGAGATTTCAAACAGCAATTAACTGCCATACTTTACTGATATATATTTCTCATTGTGATAGTGAGAGTTTATTCTCATTGTTGCCAACTTCTGAACATCGGTATAATGAAAGTAGTGAAACATCAAACAGTGAAAGGTATGAAAGAAGTGCAAGAAAAAAAAGAGAATGGAATGCAAATCTGTCAAGAGTGAATTTAAGAGAAATATACTAATTGACTTAAATGGAAAGAGGTTTCAACAATTTTGTTCTAAGTTTACATGCTATCCAAAGAGTTTAGGTTGGTCTGATGGTTAAGATAGTTTCTAGATGGCTGAGGGCAAGTGGGTCTCCTGTGTGTGACTCTCTTCAGCCTTTGCTTATGCAGAGCTTATTATATGTAGCTGGGAGGTGTGGCACTGCCTTCAAAGCAGCTCCAACAAAAGGGATATTCTTGGCTGCCCCTTAATGCTGTTGCCTGCTCTCTGTCAAATGAGGCTGCAGGGTATTTGTATTCTTCTTGTATGACAAAGCATAAAATGTAGGGTTTATACCACATAATTTTTGTCTACATGCAAGGCTAATCGGTTAGGTTTCCTTTAATTAAATGCAATGTAATAAGTCCTTCTACAGCACAAATAATCTCATCCTTACATACATCTCTAAGCAGGTCAAATGATCAGTACGTTAGAGACTTCTGTTTCTCTGCAGTAACTATGACAGGTACTAAGACAATTTGCTTAAATTCATGAATATTCAGTGTGGATCTGTGGAGTTTGAGCACTACAAGTCCTTAAGACTTTTGCATTATAGACAATGTATTATTGATAGGTTCAGGGTCACACATTTAGAAACAACTCTGGAGATAGCCAAAAAATTCTAGGTGATTTAGATTTTTAAAAATGCAATTTCTGGATGAGGAGCATAAAATCCACATAGTACAACAGAAAAATACAAGGAGAAAGAAATATGGGATGAATATATAAGTTACAGTAGTAATGAGATGTGATAACCTTGGATTGATTCATTCATTTCAATTGGTTGTGGGCTGAATTTTTTGTTACCTGACAGCTTCAGTTTAATAGTTATTGCCTTATGGTAGTCTTTTGGACAGAGAAGAGAGGTCAGAGAAAATAAGTCACTTAGCCTTTCAGAAATAGCTTTTGTTACGTGAGAAAGCTGTTATAGCTTTGTGACTTTCTGAAATGCGGTTCCACCAAACAATGCAGGGTGCATGCTTTTCTGCTACTTTTTTTTTTCACAGTCTGCCTCCATTTGTTTGTCATGGCATGCTTCTCAGCAGGGGTTTTCCACCTTATCTCTTCACTGACATTTTTGTTTTCTTTCTCTCCACCTTCATTCCCACACACAGTAGTATCTCAGTTGTATCTTGATGTCAGCACAGGAAAAAAGATACAGCTTTGCTTCCAGCATCTCAGTAGAGCTGTCAGTGGCTACTGAGTAGAAGTCATTCATAGCTGAGGACATTTCCACAATCTAGACACTGTTTTTTAAGAAGCTGGGGTTTGGTTTTTTTCTGGTTTTGTTGTTTTTGGGGGGAGGGTGGGGTTGTTGTTTTGTGTGGTTTTTTTTCCTGAGAGGTAGAATATGTTGAATATGCCAGATATCATGACCACTCTCTGGTTCTAGAAAACAACTACTACAGAATTTTAAAAATCTATAAATGAAGGGAAAAATTCTAGTTTTATAACTCAGCAATATACATTCTCTCAGGTAGATCATGTACCCCCTTGATACTACGTTATTTTGAATTTAGCTAGTGTAAGCTAAAATCTTTTTCTGAAATCAGCATATTATGGACAGTCATAAAGAGCAGGGGGAAAAAGAATATTTTTTAATAGATCAATTGATGCTGTTTGAAAACACAAAAACCATTTGGGTGTATGGAAACCTTCATCAGTACGATCCCCGTAGCTGCTCTAACACCATTACCACACAGTCAAATTCCTCAAAAATATGAATTTAAATTCCTGAAATTAATAAGTCTGATGAATTATTTGCAACAGTGTACATCATATTAGCTAGATATTCAGCAATAATCATATAACTGGACAGATTGTATGTTCCAGTTAATTGCCATTGGTTTTGAGCATGCATATTTCAAAAGCAAACATTACTTGTACACTTCAAGATTTTTCTGCTAATGAAGCAATAACATTTTAGCAAGAATGGATAATGAATTTTTAGTACAGAAATACATAGCAGCAGCATTTGAACTGCAGAATCACTTTCTCTGTTATACTTGAACCATTGCTTCATTTGCTTTAGTAGAAAGAAATATCACAATTACCTACTAATTATGTTAATGCTATGGGAGAGAAAATGCAATTTCAGCCCACCTAGAGAATTACCTGTCTCATTCTATCTACTTTTACTAACTATTTAAAGGATTCTGAGCTCTCAAAGTCCAAAACGACTCTGCTAATAGTATAATAAGCAAAAAAAAAAAAAAAAAAAAAAAAAAAAAAAAAAAAAAAAAAAAAAAAAAACCCAAACCAAAAAAAGAATCCAACAATATAATTTCAGTATAATTCCTTGGAAACTCCTTAATATTTCCTTGTGTGCCATCTGGGAACTAAATAACTGAGAATTTCAGTAGTGATTAATTAATGATGAAAGATCATGGAAAAAAAGAGAAAAGTGGTCACTGGAAAACAAAGCAAATTTTACTCTTGTGAGAAATAATTGTGATCGTCTCTGTGCGTGTCCCCTACTTCTTCAACTGGAAAACCTCATAGCTTTCTTTGTTGGTTCTGCTGTTTCTAATAACAGTAACTGATAACTACCAAGGTGAGCATGCAAGAAGGTGGAAATCACTTGTCATAGACTGGACTCTCATAGCATATGTACAGTCAGGGCAGACAAGCAAGGAGACAGAGACACTGAACCACAAGCTATTTCTTACGTGCAGAAACTACTCGAGCAGGGTAAGAAAAAGTTTTAATTTTGTCCATTGTAGCATCTTTAAATTTTGCTGATGCGATAGAAAAACTAGTGGGAATTAGCGTCTCCTTCCTTTAATACACTGTGGAGAAAATCTTACAGGCAACTGCAAGATAGATTTTAAGTAGGCTATCTATATTTTCTCTGCTGTGATTGTAAACAATAAGTCCAGATAACTACTTCTGCATAATAGATGTCTGGATAGAAGCCCAGTGTCTGGTGAAATTAATCCCATCATCTATGCTTTTATCCTGGCTGCACTCTTTTCAAGTTTATGGAAGAGAGAAGTATCAGCAGTTGCAGTTCCTGCAGCTCCAATCAAGAAACTTCTGAGTTTTATAGCACACGTGATTTCCTACCCCTCCCTCCCCAGACAGCAGAGAAAGGCTAGAAGCAGTAGGTAGGAAGATATGTACTGGCAGCTTGTAGGAGTGTGAGATGAGTATGTGATGAAGGGGTGTGGCAGCAGTGTAATGGCAGAAAATCTGAAAAGTGGGAGTCCTTGTGAAAAGAAAGAGGTGAACAAAAACTAGAGCAGGGAAATGCATGCTATATTTAGAATGGGAGCTGAAAAAATATGGGGTGAAGGTGTAATAAGAGGTATTATGGAGATGTGAGTCATTGTAGGAGGAGAGGAGTTGAACAGGAAGACAGAAAAGAGTTGGAGGGAAATTTTAAAAGACAAGGATGAGCTAGCTAGCATATAGACTGGCTTTTGTATGAGAAATGCATAAACAAACTAGTAGTTATCAAGCCCAGAAAATAACTGATTTGGGGGAGATACAAAATTAGTCTACAAAATGGTGAGTGTTAAGAAGGTAGGTTATTTCTTTCACTCTTTCAAAAAAGAAGAATTAACTTTTGATGAAGTTAGCAGTATCTGAACTCAAAAAGAAGAAAAACCAGAAGACTAGTGAAATTTTTTGTCAGATGATGTCCTTGAAAGTAAAAGCTTGTATAGACTTGAGATAAAAAAGTCTGAGGAAGATAATGTCATTTAAAGTTACTAATTATGTAGCAACCAGAGGCAATTCAGCATAGCCACTGAAGTGAAAATGTTTGGAGTCTGAGAGAATTCTGGAAGTATCATGTACGCTTGTTTTGTTCTTATTTCACCTTAGGTATTTGCTTACAGCTATTGCTAGAGAAAGCATACTGAGTTAGATGATCCTTGGCCTGACACAGCATGGTTGCATTTATTTTCAAAGTCGGGATAAGAAAGAGAAAAAAATGAGAGTGCCGTTATAATTCAGAAAATATTATGGAGGCAATATTTAGGAAATACCTTTTTCTCAGAAGATATATTTGAAAACTGTATGCTTAGGAATTATTATTTTGAAGCCAGTCTTTCTAAGTACATTTGCCTGTAAAAAGAATATCCAAATCTAATTCTAGCAGTCTCTGAGTAATGGTACAATCTGTCTGAGATGCCTAGTTTTGATTACTATTATGTAAGAAAAAAAACCCCAAACCCAAAACAAAACAAAACAAAACAAAACAAAACAACAAAAAAAGCCAAAAAAAACCCAAAAAACCAAACCAAAACAAAAAAAAACACCAGAAAAAAACCCCCAATCCCCTCTTCTTAATAATATTCTATTTCATTTAACCTAACTGGAGAAGATTTACCTGAAATCTGTATTGATGTCAGAGAAATTAGACTTGTGCCAGTTAACTCAAGAGACTGTCATACAATGGTTTATCTCAGACAAAGCCTTCTAAAACCACCACGTCATAAAAAGGCCAAAGGCCATGCCACTCTTTTGTATGGCCTTCCATCAAACTGTGTTTATGGACACCCAAAAGCTGAGCTCCTGGAGAGCACAGTAGGGGTCTTAGCACTGAGTGGTGCCTGTCAGTGCAATGAGAGACACATCAAACTTCTGCTTCCTTTCATTTATTGATACAGATAGGTGCATTTTAAATGATTTTGTACTCAGAAAAAGTGATGAATAGCTTAAGTGTGATATGCACACAATAGAAGTACCATGCTCAGGTAGCCATGCAAATAGCTGTACAGGAAGCTGCTTAATCTTCCTTACTAATGCCTGAAAGGATGGTGACATCCATCAAATAAGGTATAATTGTCTTTCTCTAATATAAGTGAGTATTACAATTATTGTAATATTATGGATCCAGAAATATCTTAAATCTGCCAGATTAATAAACAAACAAGCTCAGCATAGTGGCCAGCCAAGAGGTCAGATCACGTTGCCCTGAGGTTAATTGGAGTTTTTCTACTGAATTAAATTAGGTAAGTGTTCAGTAGAAAATGCTTGAACTTTCCTGAATGTCTTCCTTTCATGGAGGGAAGGCAAACATAAGCAAGCTTTGGTTACATATTACGTCCAAGGCACAATTTTTTCTTGTGGCTTTAATCTGTAAACCAAAACTCACTCTTTTGCTTTTCTTATCTTTATAACCATTCTTATCTACTATCTATCAGTAATATACTTTAAACAGCCATTACTGAAAAGAAACTAGACTTTCACACTGGTTTTTATTCTGGGGTGTTGCTGTTGTGGAGACAGCAGGCAAAAAATGGCAGCCCACAACATCTGTCTTGCAAACCGTAGTCAAAAGACTGCACTATTTTTATTGAGAAATTCTCTCTTGCTGATTATCTGTGACTTCCTCTGCATCATTTAGAGAGTGAGCAACCTGGAATTGTTAAAAACTTCATCATTCATTAGGAAGGATAGATAGGAAAAAACAGTGTTAAGAATTAATATCAGTGTTAATTAAACTTTATTCTGTTGTCCATCTAGTATAATAGTTACTCTATCCTTTGCCAATTTGAACGTCATTCCAGTGATGTCTAGGTATACCTATCCTAGACGAAATTCAGAGTATTGGACAAAGTGCTGGGTCATACTGGAACTGTTACTTTTAAAGCTTTTAAAACCATGTATATAAATATTAATGCATTTTTTTTGTGTGTGCATGTGTGTTCAGGAGAAGAAAGGAAGACAAAGAGGAAATAAAGAAGGCAGAAAAGAGCGAAACAGTAGTACTTTCTCAAAAATCTTATGCCTAAACCCACTTTTAACCATGTCAATAAAAGTGATTTAAACTCTAAAAATGAGGCCAGTGGAGAATTGCAGGTGCTTAACACTGCAAAAAATTGATCTCGATTGTAGAAACCTAATATCTAGTAATCAAATCTGAAAGCTTTTGTAGGCTCTGCTCATGCTCACAGAGGCTGTTTCTTCATCATATTACCCTCCATTCCATTCATATATGTTTATGAATAACAAAGAAAAGGAGCTCAAAAGCTTAAGCAAGAAAAGGAAATGTGGTTAGAAATTGAAACATAAAATGTCAGCGTTAGCATAAGTTTTGTTTTTATTATTGATTATTTGAAGCTGTACCTTGAATGTAAATCTCTGTAGGATTTTTACAATATTGCTGGTTTTAATATACATTTTCTGGAAGGTGTTCTAATTTGCTATCAAAATTAATTCAAGGCACAGATAAAAGAACTTTTAGTTTAGGGGGGAAAGTACCCCTGAGAATCCAGTTGTGTTTTTCTTAATATTTTTTTTGTTTAATTTTTCTTTTAACTAGTGATAGTCTTTTACTTACTAGTAAGTATGCCTCAAAAGGCTAAGACAATTCAGTTAACATCAAAATATTGAGATGCTCATTCAAATTTTGTTTGATTTGTTTTCTCATAGGCTCTCACCAATTGGAAGTTTCTTCTTTTTTCTCTTTCATTTCAGAACTGATAGTTTATTAGAAACAGATTTTTTTTATGGAAACATAACAGCTTTGATAGAAAAAAACAATCAAACAAAAACTGTTGTTAAGAAATCTTTTGACAAGGTGGTAGCACTTTCTGTCAAGTTATGCCTTGGAAGTAACACCCTTTCCCCTTTAAATAGAGCAGAATTTAAGGCTTTTTTTTCCCCCTCTCTTGAAATTGATGGACCAGGTCCATTCTGTTTTCTAATTTACAGAGTTAAGATTTGACTCTAAGTAACACAAACACCAGGGTCTTTGGGGATTAGAATGTTTTCTTTTAATTATTTTCATATATGATAAATAAGCCCCCAAAAAAGAATCAAATTGATAGGTCTTGAGTTCATCAAAACATTAAAGAGAAAACAAACAAACACACTTCCACCCTTGCCAAGTTTTGAATTTTCCTGGGAAAGGAAATCTATCTCCTTATCAGCCCAAATCTGGACTTTTCTGCTCCAAACTGAACAAAACCATGTACCAGCTACTGCTTATATGTTTTCAGTAACTTATAAGCTCCTAGAAGATGAGGAATAACTCATTATAACAGACATAGGAAAGTATAAAGTGCCACTCTATTTGTTCATTGATTTAAAATAATTCTCTTCCCTAGATCTTCTGCCTACACCTCATTTGAGGGAAAAGCTAAATGGGAAAAAAGGAAAGTGATAAGAATAATTCAAGAGAACCAGTAGCTATACATATCCACAGTTATGTAACTACATGTGTGTATATATATTTCATAGGTATATATATAAATACTTCATAGTAATGTGTATACATTTCAAATATGTATACACTTCACTCTTTAGGGCCTGGAAAATAGCAGTTAGGAAAAAAATTGGAAGCTTGTAGTGAGACATTTTGGGCACTTTGATTACTGGCTTGAAGTCTTTTCCCCTTCTCGTCCATGAATCCCACTCTCTCCCCTCATACACCCTGGTAACTTACACTTAGTGCTGTAACAACCTGCAGGCACTTGAGCCAGAGGGCTCCAGTTCTTGTACAATTATTTGTCAGTGTTTTACCTCACCCTTCCAGTGACTCTGTGTGGAACTCTTCCACTGAAGAATTCATGAAGGAGATAGATGGAGCCCTTGACTGGGGAGAATTCTATGTGAAAAGGGAGAAAGAAGAGAATGACAAGTGTTATTAAGTCCCTGGAGAGTCAAAGGAAGGAAATCCAATGTTTCTCATACTGTGAGCAATTCTGTGTATTTTTCAGTCAGGACTTGTGCCGCTGGCAAAATAATTAAAGGGAGGAGTTCCCTTGCAGTCATGGCTTTTGCTCCTTATCTAAGCAGCACCAAGAGTACCACAGATCTAATATAAGATGTGACTTAGAAAATGAAAAGAAAGGAAGGAAAGTTTCGCTAGTTGTGAATATACTTGCAGAGCTCTATTCACAGCATGAAAAAGAGGGCTAATAAGATAAGAAAGTGTGTGATGAAGTGCAGCAAGCTTGAACTGCTGTATGCAATGTGTGAGTGGAGACAACCATTAATAACTCTTTCAGACTCATAAGACTGGAACCTAAACATTACTAATACACTTCTCCTAATAGCCACTAAGGGAGGTGACACAGCATCTTCAGTGGAGTCCAGCNCTAATATAAGATGTGACTTAGAAAATGAAAAGAAAGGAAGGAAAGTTTCGCTAGTTGTGAATATACTTGCAGAGCTCTATTCACAGCATGAAAAAGAGGGCTAATAAGATAAGAAAGTGTGTGATGAAGTGCAGCAAGCTTGAACTGCTGTATGCAATGTGTGAGTGGAGACAACCATTAATAACTCTTTCAGACTCATAAGACTGGAACCTAAACATTACTAATACACTTCTCCTAATAGCCACTAAGGGAGGTGACACAGCATCTTCAGTGGAGTCCAGCCTCTGTGATCCTGAAGAGCCTGATTCTTGGGAGGAGGTATTTAGGCAGGAAGGGACCAAGGTGTCTTATGTTCCAGATGGAAATATAGGGTGGCCCAAAACATATTTTTTTCCTTTATTTTAAGTTGTACAATGAACTACGTAAGATCCATGTTGTTAGGTCTAGCTGTATTCACTAGATGGCCATTAGAGAGAAGAGCTCTACTTTGAGTGGTGAAATTAGAGGAAAATCTCCTCATGGTCCCCACCCCTTTGATACAGTATAAATAGCTGTTATTTCTCTGTTTGCTACATCTTCACACTCCAGTGCTTCCCAAACCCTGTTAATTTACCTGGCTGCTGTGCTTCTGCTTGCCCTGCCCACCTCTCACAGAGCTGTTACTGTCCTCAGACCACCCAAGCTATTCCACAGCTGACACACTTGCACCCTTCTCTTAAAAGAGCAGGGATTCATTTCTTAATTGGTTGATCAGCGGATAGGCAGCTCAGCTCACCAAATAATTTCCAAGGATTAATCTAATACAAAAGGGCAGCTCAACTTTCTTCTCCAAAGACATCAGGCATCAGCCCCTTCATGGGCTGACTGACAGGTCTAGGGTTAATCTAAGTCTCCTGTCTAATGAAAATTTTCTATATTTGGAAGAAGGATGTGAGAGCCAGGCATCCCTTTCTGTGTCATTCCTTCTATTCTGGGGAGACACCACTCCTCTGTCTAGTGTTATGCCCATCCTCAGCATGGAAAGTAGGAGCTTGGTCATTTCCCAGCAAAAACCCCATGACCCCTAAACATCTTTTTATCCGCTTTTATTTTCTCAAATATATGGCAAAGGGGGATGTTCCTGCTTTATTTCAAGAAGTCTCTGAAAAAAAAGTACAAAACTGTAATTACTAATGATGTAACTATTGTGCGTCTGTTCCCTTTTGATCTCATCTGACAGTGAGAAGCACAAGCCACCCTTGCTGGGAAAGACTGGATGCTGAGGAGATCTGCACTCCTTCAGATCACTCCTCCCAGCTACAGAAATACATGAGTAGTAGCTGTTCACTTCAAAGAGGCATTATGGAGACAAGGGTCTTTCTTTCAGTCTGCCCTGCAAAAGTCTTTAGCAGTTTATACTAGATGAGAGATAGTGTAGACATGCAGCAGCTCTGTGTGACTCATCACTAACACCTTGGGAAAACATTTTGAAAGCAACATTGAATCTGTTGTCAATCATACTCTACACAGACCACATGCACTAACCAGGAAAACAAAAAAATTGCAAGATTGGTCATTTGGTCTCCTTCTATTCAAAGTGTTACTACAATAAAACAATCTGAATTTAGGTATTGTTTTATTAGTTTAAACTACCTTAATATTAAGTAAAGATAAGATGAAAACTTGCCTCTCTGTACTGGATTATCTCTTTCATGTACATATTATTGATCTACTGTATGTATACTGAATTGTCTAAGAGAAGAGTAAACCAAATTGTCTAGCGCTTCAACCATAGAAAAAAAAGCCAAGAGCCCTTTGTGAGCCTTCCTTGTATTGTACATTACCATTCAAATTTTAAAAATATTATAAATTTATATTTTCAATGAATGTTTAGAAAAATGAAGTGCATATGTAGAATTCAAGAAATATTACATCCAAAATTATACAGGCTCTCTTGGCTCTCTCACTGTGTTACAGTGTAATTTGGATCTATAACTACACTACCATAACATTTTGGTGTTTCATTATACTTCTGCGCTAATATTTAGAATCAAAGGTGTATGAGAATAAAATTATTTATGTGGTAATGAGATAAACAGCATAATTAAAAATAACTTGCAAAGTCCAACATTAGATTACTTTTAGCTTTTCAAACTTCTATTTAGATTTCAAGAAAATTCTTACAATAAGAATATAACAGACTGGATAGTCTGCAAAGTAGGTAGTGTGATTTTTGAGAGCTATAGAAATACCCAACATTTAGAGTGTTTTTCAGTTTTGAAACCCAGTATCTACCCTATTCTGTCAGAGACATACACAGTTACACGGAGGTGGAAAAACCTGGGAATTCTTCATCCTTTCTTTCTTCCAGATTTTTTTTTTTTAATAATGAAATATTAAAATATATATAAAAATAAAATATTAAATTTCTTTTAAATGAGTATGAACAGATTCTTATCATTTTAGTTAGACAATCAATTGCAATTATAAATAACAGTTTTCAACTTGCTTTCTAGACTGTGTGAGGAAATATATATATATGTCATCTGAAAATATAACACGGAGTCAGATTCACGTCCTCATAACTGAAGAAGGCAAACATCTAAATATAAGTTAATCATACAGTTTGTGTTTATATCAGTAGACAAAAATATATATCTAATGGAGGGAGTTCAGATGACCTGCATTAGAGGCTTGCCTCAAGATGAGATAAATCCTTGGCTCGAGATTCATATCTCCAGCTATTGGCTGCAGAAAAAAAAAAAATTGTTTTAAGGTTCGCAACCTTAGGTTTATACATTTGATCTCAACTTACTCAACGTTTTTTCCAGAGAAAATTGGTATCTTGCTATTTACTGCCAAGTTCAGTAAGGAAACTTGACCAATTAAATAATTATAATGCTGAAAACGTTTTTTTTTTAATGTAGTTTTTATGAACTGCATTCCCACATGACATTTTCACAACAGCTTATTTTGAAGTTCCATAAGATTCAAGAATCTCTCTTTTTTCAGAAACAGGCCATCAGGGCCTGAAATTCAGAATTCAGAAACGTTGCTTCAAAAGAAATTCAGAAATTCAGAAACGGGCCAGCATGGTTGCAGCCATGTTGTAAAACGACTTCCTCTGCCTCACATTCTTTGGAAGCTTTCAATGAGTTTCTGGCATTTATCATTCTTTACCTGTTCATTTATAATTTGCTGAAGGTGACTGGCAGGTACCAGGAACAATGCCAGAACAAGGCTTATGTGGACTTTAACATTTTTCAATGAAACTTGTTCTTATGTTGGTATCTGCTTAACTGCTTAATTGGTATTATATTGAATATCTGCTGATTTTCGTATGTATTCAATGTTGAGAGAAAAGCACATCAGACAACATGGTGGAGAAAGATAAGAAAAAAGTAGCCATGACTAAGTGGTCACCAAATGTCTCTGAACCCAACAAATGCTGCTGAGAACTTATGGCACATTTCCATTTTCAGAATACAAGCAGAAGAAATGCATGTGGAGGTATTGGCAGACTTGAGGCTTTGTTACCACTGCCCTTCTCAGCAGAGTTTAACACAGATCTGTTTCTGTAAGACTTCTTGGAGGAGAACAATATATTTCTAAGTGAGACTGCAAAAGATACACCTTTCACTGCTGTCATGGAATGACAATGGTGAGTAAAAAAACAGAGGTATTTTTTCACCTTTTTCAGGTTATGTTTTTAGTGTTTTTTTCTTTATTTAACAACAATAATTTAATAATACTTAACCATTGAGACTGTCTTTTCTGATTTTAGTTTTGAGGACTTGAAGAACAATTTCCAAATCAGTTTGTCACATCTAGGAAATTTTAAGAAGTTGAGAAATGGGAGGAGTTGGGTAGAATAAAATCACTTTCAGTTTTTCTAAGTCTAACAGAATGTTCCTAAGCATTATTTAATTTAAAAATGTTCTTCCTTTTTCTGAGCAGAGGTGCCTATTGAAGGTGAGATAAAGATATGTGCACTTCAGCTAAGAGAAAAAAGGTAACATGATGATTATATATGGCCAGCTGTGGGAAATGTCTTTCTTTGCATATGATTTGGTTCAATTGTGAAAAGTACTCCGCTGGTAGTTTCTTTAGTTTGTGAATCTGTAGAGTCTTCTTTGGAGACTGCTTTCTGTCAGTCATTCTCTGATAAAAGTAAGTCTTATATTGCTGAATAACAGTTTTAGACTCTTTATCCTCCATAATATTAATGACATATATAATTTGTTGAGGGATGTTCTCTCCTTTGTTTATTTCCCTAAGGACCTGACCACAAAAACCTTCTATACTAACCCAGTGTGGAATTAGATTCCATCTAACAGTCAGGCATCCCCAAATTCTCTGAACAGCAGTAGCAGCCATACCGGTATTGAAATTAAAATCCAGATGATTTTGATTTTATGTATGTGCGTTGGTAAACTTGCTGATCAAGTAAGAATTTAGCTCCAGCGATGATGCTTATAGCTACTAGGCATCCTGTATATTCTGTCAAATGTTCTTTTTCTTTCTTCATTCATTGGGCATATTTTTCCACATTTTAAAAATTTCCATTATTCCTTCCTAATCTTTCAGTTCTTAAATATCACAGTTCATAAACTATAAATTTTGTTCAGCTGCTTCTCCCACAGTTGTACTAGTGTTTTCTGATTAAATTTACTTATTGCTTGTACTTATATCACAAACAATTCCTTTAAAAATTCTTAAGCATTTTCTAGTATGAAATTTGAGTATTCTAGTGTAAAAATGGAATTACACTGATGATGCTTTTATTACTTTTCCTTATTTTAGTATCATACAATTACTGTTCTCTTCAACAGTAACAGAAGGTTCCTTGTTCCTGGCATCATTTATCATACTATATTCATACATATTGTTTTGTTTAAAAAAAAAATTCAAGTTTTTTTTTGTTACATTGCTGTCCTCTCCATCTAAAAAATCTGAAAGCTTAATGTAAGTTACTAATGGTAAATACAGACATCTGTAGCTGCTGGTGGTGTGCTTTTCTAAAGAGAAATCATCCCAGGTTTGCTGCCATGTAGAGGTGGGGTAAAATTCAAGAACAATTTCTTCAGTTGTTGAAAGTGTTTCTCTGAAACAAATGCTCTTGGGTTTTTTCAAGAGTCCCATTAGAGCACAAGGATGGAAATAAATAATTTTCCTTCAACAGTTTTTATGCGTCTTTATTTGGATTTTTTCCCCTTGGCTAGTTTCCTTAGTGGCTTGCTGCCTTATATTAAAGGAAACGCATTAACTTGTGAAACATGAACAAGAGGACATGATATGTTTTAGCCACTGGAACAGACCGTGTCTATTTACTCATTTATGAGCAGTTCAGATTTTGTGATGTGAAGTATAGTTATTAGAGAAGGAGGTTATGAAAAGTCAATTTCTTCAGCTGTTTTTGTGACAAGATTTAAAAAACTGATGTGTAAATTTTACTGCAGTGATTTTTTTTCTCCAGTTTCTCTTTTTACAATAGCTTTGCAGTCAGATACAAAGCACAATTTAAGGCTTAAGTAGGCACAACTTCCCACATATATATCAGTGTCTTTCAGCTATTTCACTTATAAGCATTAAAGAGAATAAGCAGAAAACATCATTTTATACCATCATCCTGATGCTCTCTACTTCACATCCAGTAGCATAAAAATTGGGTATCATTAATTTTTAAGAGTACATTTTAAAAGAGAGATGAGACTCAGGGAGTAGCTCACCAAGGGTGACTACTATACTTTCCTAAGACTCTACTCCAGCAGTTGTTTCAAATCCTCCCGGCTAGGTTTCTACTCTGATGTAACCATTAGCATATGAGACACCTTCCATGCTACTATTTATTAGCTTCTCCACACTAAAGATTGCATTTGAAAATTATTTTTTCACATAATAGTCTATATTCACATTATGGGCTCTATTGAAGTGTTTCACAGACAGGTGAAAAAGTGATTTGAGAGAAATATGAGCAGCAATCTATTTTTTCCTTTATCCATTAAATTTGCTGAACATTTATTGTTGTATTATTTCTGCTTTGTATCAATAGTTTTGGAAAAAAACCTATCAAATAAAAGTTTGCATGTGCAAATTGGAAAAGAATGCATGACTGCAACATATGACTTGCCTCTGAGTATGAGAAATATTTATAAAGGAGAAGCACGCATTTTGGAGAACCATCTATCTTCTTTTAGACTGAGTTATCATTTTTCTCTCTTACAGAATGGGAAAGTTCCTGTTATTCTTATCTGCATTTTCCAAAGAGTGAATGCATTAACAATAGCTTATTTTTAGAATTTAGAAAAGTTCATTTAATGACCCCTTAATAGTGAAATATCACATAGTTATTGAATATCTGTGTATCCATGTATTTATTAAAAGGAAAATAACTCTGAAGATGGTAGAAGTAAAAGTGATAAACCACCATGTTAACATATCTGTCACTGCTTGGTGTATGTTCCATGTTAAATCTGGCATGGAATCAGTTTCTCTACAGAAGCTCTGCCATCACAGACAAGCTTTATCAATGGCATGTTGAATCAATGACACTACTTTAATGCATTTTAAAAGTTTCTCCTTTAATGCTGTCTCATTTTTCCTCCTTGATCTTTAACACACATGACTACCGATGGTCACCTGCAGTTTCTAAGTAAGCAGATAAACAGACAACAGTTCCTGAAGTGCTTCAATTACAATTCAAATAACTAATGACCTGTTCTATTGCACAGATTTGGAGAAATATCTCATGCTGAATAGCATCAAGAAAGAGAGAACCTTGGTGGCTGCTTAAAGGCTGTGGCAAGTGCTCTTCATTACCATATGAGCCAAACAAGTAAACAGGTGCAAAAACCTGCAAACACAGATGTATGCAATTGTTTTCATTCCTATAAGGCCTAGCACTTAGAGGAGAGGATTCTCACAGTGCCAAAGCTAAAAATGCACAGGCTTTACCTGAGCAGGGTTTTCTCTGCTCACCAAGGGAAATCACACCATTTTATGCATTATTACACGCATAAAATATTACAGTTATATATATTTTTCCTATATAGTCCTTAGAAATTTCATTTAAAAAAACAACTGGGATTCTCAGTAGTTACAAAGTGGAGAGAAAAAACTCTTCTTTTCTTGAAGATTTTCTTTTATTTTTAAATTATGTCTCTAAATTGAGCTACAGTACACTTTTGAGCTTAGGATGGACCTTTAGTCAGAGTTAATCCTCCATTTCTTTGGAATATTATTTGAATTCTTGACACTCTATCTAAGGTGTATTAGATGTGAAATAACTTTTAAAACAGGGAGAAGCAAGGAAAAAAAAAGGATGGTGTAGCTAGGTGGGGGTCGGCCCCTTCTCCCAGGCAACAAGTGACAGGACAGGAGGAAATGCTCTTAAGTTGCTCTAGGGAACATTTAGATTGGATATTAGAAAAAATTTCTTCATGGCAGGGGTTGTCAGGCCTTCGAAAAAACTGGCAGGGGAAGTGGTTGAACCACTGTGCCTGGAGGTATTTAAAATACATGTATATGTAGCACCTGGGTAAATGGTTTGGTGGTGGAGTTGGGAGTTCTCCATTAATGATTGGACTCTATAATCTTAAAGCTCTTTTCCAGCCTAAATGATTCTATGATTCTACAAAATTTTGCAATAGTTAATAAAGTCTTGTATCAGGAAGATATTATCAGATATCTCCAAAATTAAAAAAAAAAAAAAAAATTAAATATTGAAAATATTTGCTTAACATATGTGTCTGATCAACACTGCACAGTTACAATGTGAGATGGACATTTCGTCTAAACAGAAAAGATTCATATCTGTTTCAGAAGTAGATATATACATCTAACAGAATTGGGAGGAGAAAGGTAACGTTAAATTAAAGATTAGTTTTTTTATTGGTCAAACATTTAAAAACAAATGGCTAAAACATGTCAGTATTACCTATATGTGCAGCTTTTTTTTCTATAGGTTTCTCTTCAAAGATAGTTACTCAAGATAAATGTATATAAACAGGAAATTTCTTTCTTAAATTTTTCTTTACACCTGAACTATTTATAATAGGAAACATAATTCCCTGCTTGTGATGTAACATCTGTGGCTGTGAAAAAAACCTATTCTCTTAGAAACTTCATAAATTAACAAAGGGAAGGAAGCCATCAATCACAGGTGCAAAAGACCAACTCTTGACATATTCTGAGTGTATACATATACCCATTAAACCCATTTTGTTTATAAACAAAATTGAATTATATGCATACTGAAACTGTTGAAAGGAAGGAATGCATAATTTTCAGCTAGAAAACATCAGTGTACTATATGACTTACATATATTACTGTAACACATGGCCTTAGAAGTCTTCAGTGTTTCACTCTTGCTATCACATGAAGACTCAGAATGGGTAGTTTTCCAAATTGTATTAGTTTGCGTCTACTAGCATAATTGTATTGACAAGGAAAGTTGTCATTTGGATATGGTCTAACCATTTGAAGCAAGATAAGAGTTTACCATTTCTATCAGCCAAGTATGTGTTATGATTCTGTAATTTCGATTTTAGCATATACCACTGAATGAGTTTTGACTAGAATTAATGCTCTCTATCCATTCTCTCCCCCAATATAACAGTCCTTTTAGCTCCAACATAACCATAATATTGGTTTTGGATTTAAAACCTGGATAACTACTGCTCTGAACTGGGGTCTCAATTAACTGTTGTTAAATGAACCTTTTTGTGATTTTGGTTTAAAAGGTTTTATTGCTGTTTGTGCTCTGTGAAAATGTCTGTTTTCAATGTGTTTTACTAAATTCCATCACAGCCATTCCACTTGATAAAACTATCATATACACACCTGGATTAAGTGAGCACAGGTTTGCAGAAGTCGCTTACATTGATTCACATCAGATGAAATGCTGAGATGAGGCTTTATTCATTTTCTTTAATCTTCCTAGCTTTTGGAGAATGAGAATAAAAGAATCAATGTACAATCATTGCTTGGTAAAGGGGCAGTATGTGTTTATTGAATAATACAACTCAAAAATCACCAGATAGCCTCATGTAATAAAATAATCACCCCTGCCTTTTAGTCCTTCTAGCAGGAATCTGAACTACAAATTTGTTTTCCAAAAATTGCCAAGAAATTTTTATCTATTAATTTCATATTGGTTTCAGGGGTGAAGCTGGAGAAAATTGATTTCGTCAGTGTAGAGAACATTCCTAATCATTTATAGCTATGACCATTTGATATTAGATCATGCAGCGCTATAAGTTCAATAAAATCCCCTGGGTATAAAGCATTAGCCATCAGAAAGGGATGTTGCCACTGTCACTTCTTGATAGTCATCCTTTCAGTGACTGGTTATAAAAGTGAATTGAGAAAACATTTTTATCTCCAAAAGAAAGTTTCACCTTATTTTACCTCATTCGCCAGAACAGAAAAATAAGAAATTTCAAATGAAATGGAAATAAAGAATTAATGGGATAGAAGGATAGGCTCCTTCATTAAGTTCTGCAGATCAGGTTTTTATTTCCATTTATTTATTTTTTTGATCATTGCAACTCAAATATTTAAAATCTCTTGAAGACCACTTGAAAATAGGCTTAAGTGGAATGCTGTTCATCATCAGAGGTCAAATCATGGCAATGCCACATCAGGCATGAAATGGGAAAAGATGATTGAGAACAATAGCAGCTCCTCAGGTGAAGCTAAAGAGTTTGACCAACAAAACATGCATTGCTGTTGTTTTCAGGAAGACCAGAAAAACTCACCTTGTCTGTCAGGTTCCAGATCGAGAGTGCAGAACAAGTGTTTGTCAAAATTATCTTCAAAACTAGAAAAACTTAAAAAGCAAAGTCATGCCTGGAAACACAATACCTATGTTTGACTACCAAGATGAGCACTTTTGAGTATACTGACAATTGTTTAAATTAAAATGAGGAAAAATATGATAATGGGTATGATAATATATTTATTTTTAGTGAATTATCCTCATAATCTACATACTGAATGGATGCACTGCTATAGTTTTGCTTTTAACACTGTAATAAGAAATCTTGATTCATTTGCCAGGAGGATTTAACTCAGAGTTTATGTTCTAGTGAACAGCTTCTAGTTGTGTGAGAACATCCCTCATACATAAAGGCAGACGGAGTCATACTGGTTTGGACCCAGAATCTGAATCATGTGAGTTAATACACTCCTACAAAGCAACAAGACTGTTTACAAAGAAGCAAACCAAGCAAGCTAAAAATAAAGAGCACCATTTCACAAATATGATCTCTTTTTTTCCATGTCCCTCCCAGTTTTTTTTACAATATTTCATTCTAATATTAGAATGTTTGAAGCCTTGATAGAAGAATCTTGATCATAGGAACATATCGTTGTTTTGCAAAAGCATATAATGATATAATGTCTAAGGAAAAGAAAGAAACAATTCTTATGAGAAAGATATTCATAGAACTAAAGCAAAGCTTTGTGCTGGTGTCTGTGGGTAAAACCACAGAGAACAATGGAGTGGTGCCTGCTTACTCCCAGGCTCTGTTTGGGCCTTCAAGCTCTCCTTGTAATATGGTAAAGTCTTGAGGGCACCATCCGCCCTGGTCTCCATCAAAATGGGATTGTGCCAAGTGTGTGAAATGTGTATGTGTATTTTTTTACATGTGACTGAATTTATGTTGCTCACTGCTTACACATTCTTCATTCTTCAGGCAACCATTGCTGCTCAGTGCTGCCTAAGTATCATCCTAGCAAAGGCAGGCTATGATCTAATTTGAGTTTATAGTATCAAAATTTGTTTTATATCACTTAAGATATCTATCAGATTTTACTAGAGGTGGGTAAATAACCTCAAAAATATTTATCTTAAGTTCAGACTCTTTTTCTTCCTCACAGCTTATCCATGGGGAGATAGTTTTCCACATAATTTTTAGCTCAGTAAAATGTCACATGTGGAGTTCCCAGTGATGTTTCTTCAGATTAATAAGGGTTGAACTCATGTAGTCATCATGGTTTGTCTCATAAATTATGTGGGAATGTCTCTGTTGCCTCAGGAGACCAGATTACCCAAGGGACTTTGAAACTTCTTCCCTGGAAGTATTCACAACGTAAATATCCCGGACCTGTAAGTGGCCCCCTGTAGCCTGTGTTAGTTGTGCACATTTGGCCTCTCCCTTTTCCTTCCCATGCTCAGTGGCAGCACTGCAGGCAGTGTGGAGAGCTGGAGCTGGTGAAGAGCCACAGGCTGGCCTGGCAAGGCCTCCCCCTGCCACGCAAGCAGAGAAAATGAGGACAGCCGTTTTGCATTTAGCCACGTGAAGCCAGCCTGTGACCCTCCCCCAGGTCTGGCTGACAGACCAAATTCCTGCTCTGGGAACACTGCAGGACATGGGGACCTGAGTTCTGCTAAAGTACAAAGGCCTGATGTTGGTGAAGGGAGTACAAAAGCGTGTGTGTATAAATGAAAGGAAATCCCTAAAAAAATTCAGCTGGTATTTACGGAATATATTTCGCAGTATTTGTGAAACAGATTGACATTTTAAGTACTCTTATGGTCTTCTATTTTTAAATGGGAGATCCATCAGATACTCTTGAAGTCCAAACCCCCTCTAATGGAAACGAATGGCAAGCCTCAAGTTTTTAAGCATGAATTCAGGAGAGTAAATGGAAAAAAAAAAATAGTATCAGAATGCTTGTATTTACATTTTGTATTTTTTTAAGTACTTGTGTCAGATAACTAATGTTTTTTCCCTTTAACTAAAGTCTTGGGGACTGAGAACTTTCATTGTCATTATCAGGTGATTTACAGCATTCACACAAGGGAAATGAAATACTGGTGTGATTCATTTTTGGTGAGCTAGATTTTTCAAGTTTATTCTGATGCTATTTTTCAATTCATTAACATCCTGTTCATTTCTCTGTTTTTTTCTAATCTGTGTACCCCTCCTTGCCTTTACTCTTTCCCTTCATTATCTTCATTTTCCCTCAGACTCTTCTCCTTCCCTTCTCCTCTCACAGTCGTACTGCTACATGTGCCATCATCAGTAAAGTAGGAAAGAGTTGTCAGCCTGCATCTCTTATTTACAAAGCAGCAGATTCATTAATCCTACATTTACTTTGTTTCATTTTTGTCATTCATTACATTAATAATAGATGTATTTATTAGGTACCCATCATTTTAATAGAAGTTGGTCCACTGTGACAGCAATTCTAAATGGGTAATTTTTCATAAATTAAAATTCCTTGCAGCGAGTATAACTTCATTTCAGTAAATTGCAATCCACAGACTTCCATAACAAAGTGCTAATTGTAACTTGGCTTTAAATGTTACATTTTGTATGCAAATTGGCCTGTGGGGAGTTATTATTTAGTATAACATTGTTAAGAACACTAACATTAGTTTGTAATTTGTTTGAAGTGGAATACCATTATTACTAATACATTACATATGACTTAGAGAAACAGCATTGCTTTCCCATGAAAGATAAAAATCTTTTATCAGTCAAATTTGTTGAATGGTTTTTTTTTGTGCTCCGTGGGAAAACAAAGGGTGACCTGAGTCATAAAAAATGCATTGTGTTTTACGTTATTTGAACAGAGAGAAAGTCAAAAGAACATGATGTAATCCTCAGGCATTAAACGCACTGCACAGGGCCTGATCCTGCAAATGTTTGAACAAATGAGATACCGTTTGCAGGTGATTACTTTTTTTTCTTTGAATTCCGCACGTGAAACTCTAGAATAACTTGCTCTTCCTCCAAAAACCAAACCAGAATTTCTGGTAGGGTTTGTTCTAAATGTGTAGAGTGTCTCAGTGATTTCCTTGCTGCATGTTTTATTTCCTGCTTCAGTTGCTGAAAAACTAGCACTTTTATCTGACATAAAAAAGGTGCAATGTCCTGACCATCAAAGCTTCAAAGTTCTAAAAATGGTTTCATGAATATTGCCATCAGGTCTTAAGCATGCTTTGGTACGGTATCGCTTTTTGTGCGTAATTACAATGTGTTTGACCCTTGAGGATGAAACAATACCTTCCTATGGGTACAGGAAGAGGAAAGGCAATAGAATTGAGCCCCCAGCACTGGTTTTCAATGGGAGCCCAGTGAGGGTGACTCCATGTCGTTCACTGAGCTCGGCCCAACATACCCTGTAGCAAAACAGAGACACTCAAAGCACTGCTCTAAGTAAGGGGTGTTTACACAAACAGGGCTCTATCCCTGACTGCCAACAGTACAGATGCCAAATAAGAATAAATCCCAACAGAAAACCTAAATGTTTACATGAATTCAAAAGGAGTAACCACATCACGACAGAATTCTAACAAATATCCTCATCTTTTTACAGTAGATCTCACTGCTTTAGGAAACTGAATTTGTAGGCATTTGTGAAAGCTATTCATGCCTGTCACAGTAGAGTCTGGGATCCTTTCTGCCAAAGAGAGGAGACATGTGAGTTCAGAAGGGTAATTGACTTAAAAAATAAATCAGAAAATTCACACCAGGGTTAGGAATAAAAACTTTCTTCTACATATTAGAAGATAGGACTTCCATTAATTTTACTGAAAATTACAAGAACACTCATAGCTTTTCATCAGCTGTTGATTAATTGTTGAAGAAAAATAATGGGAGCCTGAGAGAATTTTGTTGATAGGAAGTTCAGTTAGGTCAGCACATTTATTTGGAACACAGCTGGCCCTGGTAACCCTCTGCAAAACTTCAAGAACAGATCTGTCCAATGAACTCACTCTTCTGTGCTAAACCACTGAAATAGTGTCTCTCTTACTTTAGTAATGTAAGTGGACATTTTATACATCTGTTTAAAACTTGAGGTTTCTTTTTAAAGTAATTTAATCCCATGTTTACAGAGCAAAAAATGCAGGTGAGACTTAGGAATGTAGATGAAAATAATTAATTAATTCCTGCCTATGACAGTCATAATATAAACATTTAGATTACTCCATGGTTCTTACAGAAATATTTTCAAGTTTATTTTTTATTGATGTGTAGTGCCTGACACTCATATTGTGGTAAAATCAAAATTTTTGGTTTACAGGAGCCTTTCAGGGTACTTGGAACTGGTTCAATTGGCTGTTCCTCCCTGTGGCTGCCTCTGACAGATATCACCCATGTGAAAGGCAGGGCTGCCTGGCTTGCACTGAGCTGCCACTGTAATGGGAGTGGGAAGTCACTTGTTGCACGTTTCTCTCTTGTTCTCCAGCACTTGACTGCCTCTGGATGGATCATGCCCAGCTTTTTGGGTAGACAGTATGGGCCCTTCTCAGTTAGGTATCACTGTCTCTTCCTTCACTGTGTGCCTGGATTCACCACAGGACACCAATTCAGGCATCCCCTGTGATATGGTAAGAGCACATGTTAATGTACCCCGCACAGGCTGATCAAAAAGATATGCATGTTAATAAGCAACCCTTTAAACTGAAACCATTCTCTCATCATATGATGTATGAACAAGGTGAAAATGAATGGGAGACACAAAGTGATCACAGATTGCATCAGCAGACACCTACACACGAATGCATACATACACATCGCCATATGAAAAGGGATGCTTAAAAATAGTCCAGATGATAGGATATATTTCCCTTCTCAGAAACAGACTTGTGAATATTACAAAGCTCATCCTTAGTTTTGTTTTGCTCCTTGCTTTTATCTGAAAAATGAGAAAGCTGGGCCATAGTTTGGATGAATTGTCCTGAGGGGTGAAGTCTGGTCCCTGGGCTGTATGCAGCATCCCTGCTCCAGGAGATCAGCATTTCAGTCAGTTCTGTCACCTGGAAACTGATGTGTGTGGAAAGACAGCAAAACTCCAGGTCAGAAGAGGGAAGGATCTTCATTTTTACTGGCCATGCACATGTTCTCTGAAACAATAGGAGTTACTGGCCCTCTTCCCTGTTTCTTAGCAACACCAACTGGGCTCAGACTGGAGGACTGCTCACATTCAGTGTGAGTTGAAGTGCTGCTCACATTCAGCACAATGGTTGTGAGTTGAAGGAGTAAGATGTGAGTTCCTGTTTTTTTTGTACAATTTCCATTGATCTTGGCTCAACCTTGTAAAAATAGATGGCTAGTCCCACAGGAGCTATCAAGTGACCCACACCTAAGGTATCCCTAGAAGCTATGCTGAACCTCTTCTAAGGGGTAAAACAGCAAGGAAAATCTCTGTCAGGACAGCTTTACCTCGGGAGACAAGAAGGGATACAATAACAGAATGAAGATTAGGACTACAAAGACAAGCAATTGTAGGTTAGAATAGTGAGGGTAGAAAAAACAATATAGACTGCTTTCAAAAGCAAAAAACAAAATAACTAGGTAAAGAAGAAACAAATTGCCATGAAGTAAATTGACAGGAACACAGTAGAGTGCTCTTCTCTATAAATACTTTGGAAAGCAGTAGAAAAAATACCAAAAATTATCTGCATGCTGTATGGGCAATCTCAAGTCAGAACTCTTCATTGCTGTCAGAGCCAGCAGCCCCTCATCACTGTTAATCAGAGCTATCATCTTTCAATTGATGTGGGTATCTAGTAATAGACATGGCTCTCCAGGACATTGTTTTTCTCCCATTGAAAGGAAACATCAGTTTCTTTATTATCTCTCTCCTTGTTCTCTTCAGTGGACTCTGAATACAGGAAACTGAAAGCTATGATCAAGTATATATGTAAGTGCATGGGGAAAAAGTTTCTTAACAAAAACTAGATTTAATTTTACAGGATGAAGGATGAAATGTTTGCAAGACATCACTGATTTATGATAGATCAGAATATTGTCTTTGGTACTTGCCATAACTATATATACAAAATATGTCTTCCAGTCTTGACCATCAGCAGCATACTGGTTTAGAGTTTTTTGGACTTTAGGGTCAACACACAAGGTGTACATACTTGGTTTATTTCCTATTTTTTTTTTTTTTTTAATTTGCAGGCTTGGACAGGCAATGCAACTCTGATTAAGTTGCCTGCTACCCCCATTATCTGGACTATAGATCTCTTTTTAGCTTTTCGGAGAAAACCCTGAATTTTAGGGACTGATGAGTCTTCACTAAAGTGCTGGGAAAGCATTTTCTTGCACACTAGTCCAATCTGTCTCCTGCAGAACACATCATAATAGGATGAAAATTGCCTCTTACCTGTTGACCAGCTGAAAATTGCATCTTTAGCTGCTTTCTCATGGAAGCTTCAACGGCTTCCTCCTCTTTAGCAACTAATTGAAATTCTTAGAAGAAATAAACCCCTCTTGAGTAGTCTGCAGAATTCCTAATAAGGTATTACATGGCCCCCCCTTTTAGCATTCAATCATCAACTCCACTTCTCTGACTTTTATAGCAATCAGACTCTGGAGAATGAAGTTGTAGGACACAAGTGAGTGTGCTGAGGGAGTCTTGGTAATTTAGGAGAGATTGTTCTGTTTATTCCTGCGAGATGCTTGTGTTATACTGGACATTTAGTGAGTAAGATTTTATTGAGGGAAAGGCCTGTAACTGTCATTCAACTATCAAAAATTGGGGAAAGTCTCTCTCCAAAATTTTTAGATAATATATAAAAGCATTTTGATCTAGTTTATAATTTTAGTCAAAAATGGATTTTTCTAGCAGCTAAGAGGAACAATAAGACAAAGATGGTCATGAATATTTTTGTTTGTTTGTTTGAAATACTCTGATTGCCATTTGTTTCCCAGGGCAGAGTTAAAGAGTGCAGAGAAGATACATTTAATTGCAGGCTACCGGAGGTCTGTGGCTAAGGGATCACAGGAAGTTCTTTTGTATTCATGCATTCTGACAATGACTCTGTCCAATTTACACTTTCTACAAATGCAAGATGTCAAAGAGAGATGGTTGAGGAAGGCTGGAATATGTTAAAGTTGCAAGTTCAGGTGCAAAATATTTGAACTTCCTTTCAAAAGTCTTTTGCCTCTTATTGCTCACAATTACTGCTCACTTAAGGGTATGCTTGAGCTCTGAGCTCCATAAAGGCAGTTGTAAGACTCTGTACATCTGTCCCATAAGTTATTTTGGTAACCTAAATGTATGCTCAGGTAGGTCCCATATTTCAAAATAAAGGGCATTGTGAGAAGTAATGACAAACTTTACATTGTTGAGCTGCCTAGAATTATGTTACAGGGAAAAACTAGGAATTTGATGATGGTCCAGGCTGGCCCATCGTGTTTCTACATTACTCTGTTTCACCCTTTTTTCTTAACTGCACAATATGGACACCACGGTAGAAAGATAGAGAAAAGCGAACGGTACAAGACTACAACTTTAGTCATACTTCTTCAGATCATTCTCAGGTGTTGCCTAAAGATGTGAACCTTAATGACTTGGCAGCTAGAACCAAACTCACTTTCCAATCCACAGGCTACCAAGAAATTACAGTTGCAATTGGAATTGTACCTGTAAAATCCTGTTATCTTCTAAGAGAAGTAGGAAGTATATGTAACCATAACTGCAAATTTCCATGAACACATCAATAATAATTTTTGCAAAGTTTTCGAGTGTATCCTCCTCTGGTCTCCTTCATTATGCTTTACTCACCTTCTATATAAATTGTAATTAACAGCAGTACTGAAAATAAAAATTTTTATTTATGCAGAAAAATAGAAATGTTCCATGAGATTGGTCTCTGAATAGCAATGTTCTCTCATTTTGTATTCTCTTCTTTTTCCCCTCACTGTTAGGGCCTGTAATACACATGGAACTCTTGGGTGGTCACGAATCAGTTCACCCTCATCAAGGGTTCCTTAGGTTCCTTTGTCTTTAACTTCCTGCTGTGCTGCTTGTTTACCCAGAAATACATGCACCTTGCCTGGGTGGACAGAAAGGAATTATAGAATCGTAGAATCATAAAATGGCTTGGGTTGGAAGGGACCTTAAAGATCATCTAGCTTCAATCCCTCAGCAGGGACACCTTCCTCTAGACCAGGTTGCTCAAAGCCCCCTCCAACCTGGTCTTGAGTACTTCCAGGGATGGGGCATCCATGACTTCGCTGGGCTACCTGTTCCAGTGCCTCACCACCCTCACAAGAAAGAACTTCTTCCTAACATCTAATCTAAACCTACCTTCTTTCATTTTGAAGTCATTCTCCCTTACATGACCTCGTAAAAAGTTTCTGTCTTTCCTGTAGGCTTCCTTCNTTTATATGCAAAAGCCAATCACCTAATTTTCATATATGACATTCAGGTACTGGAATGAATCTCTAGGATAAATCTTCAAGACCTTCAATAGCAACTATGAATAAAGGGGAGTAATTCTACCATGAGGCATATAAACATTCTTATTTCAGTGACAGAACAGCAGGTGTACATCTGACTGACAATTTCTTTATATTAGATGTTGGCTGTTAAATTATTTTTTATATTGTCAAATCACTTAATATTTAGGAAAGAAAAATATTAAAATACTAAGGTTTGACATGGAAAATATAATTGCACTGCTAAGGGAAATGCAGCATTTATATGGGGCAGAGTGCATGCATTCTGTGGTGGTGAGAGCTCAGTAAGATTAATGAATGGTCTTCCTGCTATATCAAAAATTTTTCAAGAATCTTGATCCAAGTACTAAGCAGAACTAATCATCACTCTTGAGCCATCAGCACTGCTCTGATGAGTCACTTTGAGGTTCACAAAAATATGTAAGGAATACATATTCCTACATATTCTTTCTATTACTAAAGAGTTGCAAGTATTACCTCTGAAGAACTCCAGTGCACGTCTGTTGATACTGTGTGGCCTGGCAGGGATTTCCATGTTTCTTTCTCTGATATCTTCAAAGATGACTATTTCATTTCCACTACAAATTGTATTCACACCACAGCTCAAAAATTCTTCCATAATCAACATATTTTTAATTTTTATGTTTGTAAAAAAAAAAAAAAAGGCCACTGATTCTTTTCCCAGACAATGACCCTCTTCTGTCAAGTAAATCTGTAAGGAGGTTCATAAAAACACTGCTGTTACATGGAATATGAGGCAGAATTACATTAAAATGCCTAAAGGATAATACAATCTCCAAAGTTGAGGCAAAGCTTCCTGATGGTGCTCTTCATGGTTTGCAAAATGTATACTATTTCCCTAAGGAGATGTAGGACACATCTAGGAGACATGTAGGAGTTTCCTAGCACTGTGTACTTCTGACTATTTGTATCAGCATATTAGCACATCCAAGGTAATAACTCAGATACTCACTGTTGTCTGGGTGCTATATCTCCTCCTCTGCACAGAGTGCAGGGTTACAAGTGATGATTTACATTTGAGAGTTAATGGTCTTGTTCTTAGTCAAATGGTGACCACCATGCACACTTTCATCTAGAAGCACAGTGAAAAGGTGATAAACTGGGTCTTCTAAATAGGTCACTTCAAAACCAATTTCTAGGGAAGAAAAGAAAACACTTTGCCTTCTGCAAATGACTACTATTTTGTCAAATTAAAACTCTTTACTCAAAACCCTTTACTCAAGTAATTTCAGGTATGCAATTGTTCAAAAGTCTCTCCCCTATATTTTATTAATAAGAAAAATATTCTGTTTTTCAAGTCCCTTTATTGTCAGGTAAGAGCAAAAGTATTCTCATTCGAATTTTCTAGAAGTAGAAACAAGTGGAAGATGTTAACATTTATACATGGAGACATTGAGTTTTCCAGTGCTCACTAACACAATGTTTGCCGGTGGTACTGTAGTACCAATAAATTTCCACACCCAGTAAATCTTTCTGCCTCTGTACTTTGCATTGTCCTCCTAGCTACGCACAACATCCTCTTTTTATGGTCTGTTTATTAGTGTGTGGGACAAGTTGTTTAACCCTACTTTCCCAGGAATTAATGAATTATCTATGAAAAAGTAAAGTCTTAAGAGGTTTTAAACATTTTTGTTGATGTTTTTGTTGTTTTTTCTTTCCTTTTAGCTTTTTGGTTTGTTTTAAAACCCTGTGTGAATTAAGGAGGGTTTGTTTATCCTTTACATAATTAAGCTTGTGTGCGGGGGCAAAAGGGAACCATCAATTTCCTCATTCGTCCTTCTTCAGGCTGTAGTTGCTGATTCATCGTTGCAGGCTTCAGTCTGGTGACACTGGTCCTCACCAGCCCTGCTCTGAGTTTGCTTTCAGAAGAAAATTAATCAGTGCAGAGGGTCAGAGCAAGTCATTCGAGAAAAGCACTCTCAGGAGCTGGAATGCACTTGTGGGAGGCTCCCACCATGTTAGACATGAGGGGAAAGAAACTTTATTTGGTAATTCTTGCATTCATCTAACGGGTACTTTTTGATGTAAGAACATCAAAATGTATCTCTAAATTAGTGTCATCCACATTCAGAGCAGAGTAAGGCAGTGTGCAAATTGCTGTGCTATCTTTCTCTCACAGGTTTATATCTACCTCATTACCTCCCTTTTCCCCTTCTAATTAAAACATGTGAGACATTTTAAAACAGTCTATTTATAACATGACAAAGTTGCTTTCAAAGTAATTTTCTTTTATTTAGTGTTTGATCCCTGATTTCATGCATTTTTCCTCCATCTGGCAGTTGTCACTAAGGCAGATGGCCACCAGCTGGGAGGGCAATGTAAGTATCTCCCTCTAGATCTGCTGCCAGAGCTGCTCAGTAAATGCAATGTGAAGGAAAACTGTGTCAGTCTATTACCCATGCAATGAGCTCACTTACTGACTTGTCACCACTTCAGGTTCTGACGATGAAATTCCACTCTCAAGCTGGAAGCTAGGAGAGGGCTTTATATTGGGGCAAGAGAGATTTATTCCTTTATTTTCCTTTTCTTTTTTAACTTTTTTTTTTTTTTTATTTCCTTCCCTTCTGTGTCTCCTGTGTCTTTAGTCCCTCTTTAGGCCTGCAACTCTGAATGCCACATCTGCTGCTACTGGTTTTGTAAATAAACACTTGGGCAGGTTTCCTATATCATGTTTAACTCTAGCCAGCTATATGTCTATAAATAGGCCTGAATAAAAAGAAGCCTAAATTTGCAGTGTCCTTAGCAAAGTTAATGAGACCTGAGTGAGTTTGCTGCCTTGGTAAGCTCAGTCTACTCTAATTAGCACACTAATTTGGAAGCAAAAGGTAGATATATCACTTATAATGTGTAATGCTAAAACATTGAAGGAGTTGCCACAGTAGGTGATTTGGCCTCGCTAAGCAGAACAGGATGCATTTAAAGAAAGTAGAAACCTCACAGGTCAAGAATTCCCTTTAATTCTATTTTTACTTCACTGCAGAAGAAAACTTCATTTTTTCTAATTTTCTAATATATGGGTCACTAATAACAGTAGGGAATGGGAACACACCATGACTTCTATCCTCCGGGAGATAATTGCGGAAGGGCTACTTAAAAAAAAGAGTAACAACTGCAGGTGTCAAAGATGCCTGAAGAATTTCAGAGCAGGAATTTCCCACACTTGTACAGGTGCTTGGAATAGACATAAAATCTTAAAGATAGAGCTGATAACAAGTGGGTTTCTTCTATTTAAAAAAAATTTTCAAGTTATCAGCAATTTCTGTCGTGTTGCAAACATGTATACATTACGTGTAAAACAAAACTGGGAGACTTTGAAATGATACATTTTCATATTACCATAGTTTTATATTTAAATATAACTTACCTTGCTTTGACTGCAAAAATAAGCTTAAACAAGAAGAATATAAGGGATCTATTGTTATTTCACTAGAAATCATTTGTAGAAAACACGTGAATATGACAAAATGAAACCCAAAGACTTTCCAGGAAATATTTCAGTTTTTTAAAATCAGCATTTTCGAGTCATCAGTTTCAGGTAAAAGTTTTACTAGCGTAGTAAATATTGTTCAGAAAACTGTTAGAACTGGCATACAAAATATTCACATCTGCCAGGATATGTAAGGATGAGTGTTTATAGATGTTAGAACCGTTTTCCCCCTGGGTAATCAAAACCTAACACTGATAGGCAAAGAGCCCTGGAAATCAAATTCACTCCAGCACGTATGAATAATACTTTAAATATCCAAATTTTTTGCAATTTCAGTGAAAAATTTCCCCACCCTATTATTAAAGTGAAATAAGTAAATATGATTTTAAGTTACACACCACTCATTAGTTACATACCATCCATTAGCCATTAGACTAAAGATCATGTGGTTAAGTGCCTGAGGATATAAAGGAAAACTTAGGGTTTCAGGTAACTTTGCATAAATTAATTACTGAAATGTGTTTGAATCTCTGAGCCACTAAATACATGGTTTACAACATTTTCCAGGAGTGGGTATTCTTTGTTCTGTGTTTACTTTGGCTCACACTAAAGCAAGAAAACTCCACAGCCAGTTTTCTCTGACCTCATCTATAAAAATAAAGTTCTTTTTTTCCTTGTATGAGTACCCTTTTGATATTAAAGCTTGTTATAAATTTAAACAAAGATATATTTTTCTATTCTTCATTTTCAGCAGACAGTGGAACAAACAACTGCCTCAGTTTTTCCTTGCCTATAAAGTTATTGTTGAAAAGAAAATAAATGTGTAGCTCAAAGAAGATTGCTCAACTGACTTGCACAGTAGAAGGGTTAAGTTAATAAATATTTAATCTATGGAGTAATTAATGATTTCAGGATAAATTGTTCTCTAACTAAAGTACATTGACTTAAAATAGAGTAGAAGAAAGGCTTCCAGTTTTGTGCACACTATTTTAGTACTGCAAATAAATTTCAGTATTTCTCATTATATCTCATATTACCAGCATTCCAATGACTGTTTCTGGGTTGCACTTTTGTTTAGATTTAATTTCAGTTATTGTGAGTCACATGCTTTTAGAATCCCACTTTGTTTCTTCACATCTCATACCAGCATTACATTTTGGACTGGAGTTCTTAAAATTAAACATTTTGTAAGTGTATTTGGCCAGCTGCCTTTGCTTTTCATATATAAACAGAGAGCTGTGAGCATGTTATACCTTTTTTTATGCTTTTTGTTCTTCAGAACAAAGCGCAATGGCTCTTACACTAAGGAACCTATGACTCTGCATTGTAGAATTACTCTATTGATTAAAGGAGTCAGGATAAATTTACAGTGGAGGAAGTAGCAATGTAATTTACAAAGTAAAGTGAATTAATTCCAGCTAAGAGGTCTACACACTGTAACTGAGAATGTTTGAAGATGCTAAAGGCATCAAAAGACACTGGTATAATGACATTCTGCCTGTCAGCCAAAAGGTGGTTACACTGATGTTTTACTGCAAGTTGCCAAAATAAATACCAAGCTGTGTAGTTTGTGGGCTTTGGTATTTCTAGAACAAAGAAATCTCAAACTTCGTGGATAGGTCATGGTACTTGAGGTAGAAAGCAATGATTGTTTAAATGCCTAATTTACTATCACTATTTGTTTTTTTTTTCTTTTTTTTTTTTAATAAGACACTTAACAACGCATAGAAGATGAACAACATCTTAACAACAGATGAAGATTGACAGCAGGCTTTCCAAGTGTCTCGATGTGATAGCCATCTACCTACCAAGTACATGCAAATATGGGGGCACCACAGGAAAAGCGAAAGAGGGGCTTGAATTGTTCTTCCGGTTTTCAACTCTTGTCATAAACTATGGGAGATCTACAGAGCAAATAGGAAAAGGGGTCTGCTGGCCAGCATCAACATAACACAGCATGCATAATCTTCCTCACCAAATAGGAAAAGGGGTCTGCTGGCCAGCATCAACATAACACAGCATGCATAATCTTCCTCACCAAATAGCTAAGAAAATTTTTGATTGTTGGGGAACTCAAGACTTATATTCAAAATTTCTTGATTCAGAATTTTCAGGACTACAAAGTGAATAAGCTTGTATTTTCTACTCATTGAAGATAGCAGAATGTGCTATCAGTACTTTGAAGGTAGCAATTCTTAGTTCTCTGCTTTGCATCTTCAAAGTTGTTACTAAAATTTCTTTATGCTATATCACAGTAGGAGGTATTACAGGAGGCATTACTGAAGTCTATAAAATTAGGAGAACTCAAAAAATGCAAAATCCAAATGTATTTGAAAAAGTTATCTAAAATGTTTCCTCAAGTAATACTATCCACTCACATTGGTCACATTTGTGTAAGGTATCATTGGCGACATCCAGAAGTTCACAAATAATGTAAAACATCATTGCTAGCTGAACCTTAGTATCTGCAGTAAATTTAGGAAGCTATTCCCACCTAAACTTTTGAGAGTTAAGGGAAGTTAAAGACTTTTAATGTTTAAAAAACCCCTGAAGAAATGTTGGTTTTGCTGATTTTTTTCTACTGTGGTAATTAAGATAGATATGGCTTTTAGAGAGTGGTTGTGGAAAATTGAGCTCACCCTTTATTTTAATTTATAGGATCTACAGCCCTTAAACTTTTGTAAACTATAGATACAGGAAGCCATGTATAGGGCCTGCTTCTGGCTGACAGCATTTGTGTGTCTTCACTGAGCCAAAGTGAGTTGCCTTCACTGTAAGGCAACTCTTTTGTCAATTAGATGAACAACACAGGGAATTCAAGAAAGGATTGGAAGATTAAGCTAATTGCTGTCCTGTGACTGTAATTGTTGGTAGTCAATGTGTGTAAAAGTCACATCATCAGGAAATGATCATATGAAAATGCAGACTCTATCAAGATGAAAAATTGCTCCTGCCTTCTCCTGTATTGCTGTTCTGCAACCTGGCTTCTGAAAAGGTTTTTCAGGAAGTGAAAAGAAAACATGTTTGTAAAATCAAATCTATTATTGTGGGCAGTAAATAATTTTATTTAAAATGTCCTTCCTCAGAACTTCTTGTTCCCTGTTTATTTTCAATGTGTCCTTGCTCCAGGCACAGAAATGCCTGAACTGAGATGGAAATGTTCTCTATTCACTGTATTTATTTTTTGTTTGAAACAGAATTTGTTCTCAGACACTAAAACATATTGAAGACTTTCACTGATTTATTTGGATATATTTCATTGTTAGTGATGTTAAATGGGAGAAAATTTTGGAGACGTCAACACTTTAAGATTACCTTTTAATACTTAGGCAAAATGATTAATTATTTTCTTATCCTTTCTAATGAAGATGAAGGTGTACAAACTTGAATATCTATCAGAATAGGAAAATAATCTGCTAGTTCTACAACCCTCTAGAGATTGATTTGCATTTCTTATAATGGATTTTCTGCACAATTTTGAGTCTGTCATCTACTTATGGACTCTGTTCCTGACTCGGAAATCAATCCCTAAGCCAAGCACAGCTTTTAACTGAAAAAAATACTATCAACCACAGCTGCATCACAAAACACACAGCATAAGATCAGAGGCTGTAACACTCTTAACTTCCCAAATCTTCTCTTAAATCAGTGACTGAGCGGTTGGAAAAGATGCTGCTACAGTGCATACATACAGTGTTTACATACAGTTTCAAGCAAACTAATTCTCTGATGAAAACAGAACTCTTCCGTCCCTTCTGAGAGAAAAGCAGGTGAGAATGTGCAGTTATTTGGAGAAGTGATACTAAAATCCAATGTAAGATTACCGATGTGAAGCAACTTTGCATACACTTCCATGTCAAATGCTTGTGTGAAATTACATTGCTCTTGGTTTTTGAAGATTTTATAAGATTCAATAAGTCTAAATGAACAAAGACTTTAATTTGTTGGTTTAGTTGTTTTGTTGGTATTTTTTTTAATTAACTGTTATTATGGTTATTTTGCAGACTTCTTAATTATCATTGCAAGTAGGCATGTCTGCCTATTTTGGCAGAAGGTTCACTATGTTTCTGTGGCAGAACCACAGAATTGGTTAAAGTGCTGAATTGTTTTCTTTCACTTTGATGATTCTGATCTTTTCTTGCATCATCCTTTCTTGAAAATGAAGCCATACCATGTTTTCTTTTGAGCTATACCAACAGCTATATATTCAGTCAATTCTCATATTTACTCTGAGGCAGAAGCTAGCAACCCATTGAACAAAGAATAAGCAATTTCATAATTTATTTTATTGGTTTGCTTATCTTGCATTTCACCACATAGACTGACTTACTAACTATTTATAGTTATATAATGACAGGAATTTGCAACTTACATTTAAAAAAAAATTATTCTGCTTCAAAATCTATCTAAAATTCTTATCACATAAGGATGCCCAATATTGCATAAAGTGCTTGTGAAGGACGGTAAGGATTACAGGCAAAGGAAACATACTAATTAAAAAAATATTAATCCTCCAGAAACAGTGAGGCTTAGCTGCCCCCTTGGTCTGGGGAGCTAAGCACAAGGAGGAAATAGGGCTGGTCATGCTCACTCTGACAGCCACCATCCTGCAGGGCCTGAGCACAGGGGACAGAGCTAAGGGCCAGCAGCAGGTCCATCAACAGCCCTGACAATTTCAGAGAGCAGTGAGCCAGGACTGGGTCCATGTATCAAGGACCCTTCAGGAAGAGACAGACATGGGACTGGAGACTATGGCATTGCTGAAGTAGTCACTAACGGCATCAGTTTGAAACAGAGCCTTGGACCATGATCAGGGAGGGAAGGAACTATGGGGTATCTAGGTTGGAACGGGAAGGTCCTCAGGATCCTAACATGTCTTTAACCATTAAAAAAAAAAAAAGAAAAAAGTAGTTTTATTACTTTTTTCACTGAATAAGGGGAGCAAGCACATTCTGCAGTATGTTTGAGGAAAGAGATTTTTTTAGTGCAAAATTAAATGCAGCTTTTTCAGATGTGTGTCTGATGTTCAGTCACTAGTGTATGTTTCACTGATTCTTGGATCATTACAAAAATAATCCATTTGCCCTACCTTTGGTTAGGGGTACATTCCAGAGGGAGATTTAGTTTCCTCATTGTGGAAAAGAACTTTTCATTCTAAATTGAGCTCAGTTTGAAAATAGGTTTCCTTAGGCAAGTTAATGGAAATCTTTCTGAGGAAAAATTCCTTTTCTGCCAAGGTGGAAGCAGTCCCAGTTTTGTCTGAACCCATAAGCAATTGTAAAGATATTTAAAGGGATGGATTAGGCTGCTGATTTGGGTCATGGCTGCAGGTCTTTAACTGAGCCCCAGTTTGCAGTAGGAGATACAGTTTGGGCTAGATGTGGGGGAGAGACAAAGTGTAAATGTGCAGTTGAACAGGGAGAACCAAAAGAAGGAGTGAGCTGCAAGATGTTTTTCTGGGCCATGTTGTAGTCTGGGCTACGTCTGCAGGTCCTTGGCAAAGACAGAATCAAATATATATGTTAATGCCTAGGGTGTGCTCCAATTTTATTTGTGCTGTCAAGAAGCTGCTGAAGCAAGGGAAGGTGACAAAAAGATGTCTTCTCCCCTGAGCACTCTGCCCTAACAGGGAGGCCTCAGCTGAGACTAAACCCAAGGCCAAGATTAAAACTGGGAATATGGTTAGAGAAAAAAAATGTAGACCTTCAGTGGGAGGTGGGTGTCAAAGAAGCAGACAAAGATAGTTACACTGAAGATAGGTTTCTCCCCTAAGGGCTTTTTTAACTGGACCATGGCTGGGAGTCCTTGGCTAGTGATCAGTTTGAGGCCTAGGGTGAGATTTCGGCTTAGGGTTGAAAAAGACTGAAGATCCAGCTGATGTGGGGCTGCAAAGGGAAAATTAGGACTACTGAGAGGTTTCTCTCACAAAAACTGTTTTCTCTGTGTCATTTGTGAGGGTACTTTCCTAAGGCTCAACCAAGGCCAAAAGTTTGTCATTTGGAGATAAGTCTGAAAAAGAGCCAAATCCTGGAACATCACTTGGTGGGGTCCAACACAGATCATTCATGTGGGACTGCAAAGGGTCTGCCAAAGGAAGGAGTATACCGAAGGAAGAATTTTCCCTTGAGATCTTTTTCCTGTGGTATACAGCTGGATGTCCTTCGCTAAGAGTCATCTGAATCCTACCTTTGTGAATAAGGTTACAGTGGGTATGGGAGAGAGACAACCAGTAGAGCTTAAATTGCACAGAAGGGAAAGGATAGATTGCAGAAGAGAAAAAGAAATAAAAATTCTCCCCTAGAAACTTTTTCATCTGGGTTGTAACAGGTATTTGGTCTAGATTTTGTGTTAGAAGTGTTACAAAGACTTTTAATTTGTTACATCATAAGTATAATCTTGCTTTCATCTATTCTTTAAATATGTGAGCTCCCAGAGTCACCTTAATTCATGTAGGACATGCTTTTCCTTAATTTAATCTTGGAGTCCTAAATAAATAAAAATGCTGACAACTGCTGTGGTAGTAGACTCATGATGACTGACTATTTATTTTATTACCAATAGGAAAAATATAATCTGCCTTTGAAACCTTTTTTGAAGTTCCTTTTCACTGATGATGATCTTAGAGATCCCATCAGAGTAAGGCTCTCTGTATCTATGAATACCTGTCTTAAAGAAATCTTTATGACTGAAATATTGAGGTATCAAATTTTCATAAAGAAAAGTCATTGAAGAAAGTTAGCAGATTTAGATAATACAGCCTAATATTCTCAAAACACCTTCTCTCTTGCAGAATATCTGTGCCATGGTGAAAGATCAATTGTTATTTTATATTATACAGTTAGTTGTATATTGGTAGGTCATCATGCTAGGTGTAGATAAATTGATAATATTTTCCTCTCTTTATTTAATAAATGTACCTATCTGAACCCTCAATGCAACATGCTTTTATAGAGCCACACTCAGAAGCTAAAGAGAATACAGACACTTAAACAGGAGTGAAACAACATCCATTTTTATTGTAAGTGTACTGGCTAATCAGAAGACACAATGGTCTATATTACAGAGGAAATAATAGGATTATACAAACAATTCAGGATATTAGCCACCTCAGCTAAAATAACCCTTAGCTACAGATAATGTTTTGATTAGCAAAACATTTTCCTGCCTTTGTGTTGCTTTGACTCAAATGGATGACTAGGTCAACGTCTTGTTGACTACCTCCACCTGCATCAAATCTGGAATTATTTTCTTTAACCAGAAGGTTCATTATAGCAGTAAAAATAAAAGAGGAACAGGCACAGCGATGAATGTTAGTTGTACAAAAATGTCCAAGATAAAAACTTTCACAATATTTAGATTTTGAGTAACATGAATGCTTACTGTACCTTATCATCTCAGTATCATACAGGTATGTTTTCATGATTCTGCTGGGCATTGCTTAACAGAGGTGACCAGGCTGAGCTGTCATTGATAAAGAGAAAAGGCAGAATTCACTGTCAGGGCTTTTTGGTGCATTTTCTGCAATGCATGTCACACAGCTTTTCAATCAAAAGCAGGCACTGAAACCGGTATAACAAAACTGAATTTGTATTTGTGAATTTGAATCAGTACACAAGAAGCCCTTGTTATTAAACACATGTAAACGCATCATGAGTACATGAGGTCCTCAAGGGCAGTGAATCGTGATCAATCTCTTTTGTGATTGAAACTACTGAATTAAAGATATATCTACCACCTAATTTCATAATTTTTTCCCCTCAAAACTAAGAATGACCGATCTATTCCTCCTGTCCTGTGACATATAGTTTAGCCCACCCCTAGACTACATGATACCCTGAGCAGAGTATGTTTAACTGCTATGTGCAATGTAATTCATGCACTTTTTAAAACAGGCTTCTGACACTGCACCCACACAGTGGTTTTTGGTTGGTCGGCTTTTTTTTTTGTTGTTGTTTTGTTTGGTTTGGTTTTGTTACTTGTTTTGTTTTCTTTTCTCCTCTTTAATTTCAGAAAATACTATTTTGGATGCTAGGCAAAAGTCTTCAACCTCAGCAAGGCAGAACAAATAGTAGAACTTCTAGAACCCTAAACATATCCTGGTAGCCATAAGGCTGTTCCTTTTTTCCTTCCAAGTTCAATACAGTTTGGTTTTAGGAGCCATGGTGGAACATGAGGTGAATGTAAATGTACTCTTTGCGGTGAAACCACCCTTCACCTAGCTGTAAGAAGAAATCTGTCACTTGTTGGTTCAGCCATGACTGATACATGAACTGCTCTTATGTGTGAGAGAGTTGGCTGGCACTCTGCCAGCAAGTGCTAGATTTGTTAATGTTTGTGTATCTGCCTTGACTTCAAAGTGTGAGCTGTGTAAAACAGAGCACTTCATGAATTTACGTAATTTTTCCCTTCATGTCACACGATTAGCACTCCTACGCGTTCCCTGTAGCTGTACTTTGGGAATCAAAAATATTTTTGCAGTGTTTCTCAGAACTAAGCATATATAATTATATAATAACTGTTAGAGAGAGGCTTAAATACAAAAACACAGACAGCATCAGATGAATTTGAAATTCTGCTTCATTTCAATCTATTAGTCACTCATGAACTGAGTGAGGAATATAAATATAGGATTAATATTGCTAGGATTAATAACCAGATATTTGTAAAAAGGTGACATTAAATGTGTCCTGGTTCCTTAAGTAGCTGAGTAACATGGCTTCTGGTTGCAGTTGTTTCCAAATGTTCTGTACAAAGAGCAGGGATTTCGTGAATCTGATGAAGCTTTCAAATCATAGCAAGAAGAATGTGTTTTTCTGATGCAGTGATTACCTGTGATATATTTAGAAAACATCAAGGGTGTAATTTTATTAACAGTGCAAAATGTAAAGTAGCTTCCAAGAGATCTAGTCTTTCGGTTATTAAGAGGTTTCATATCAAAAAGGAGACAGAATTGTATTGAAAGGACTTGGTTTGAACTGAAGATGGTAACGATTCAGTTTCCCTCCCTGTAAATGGGACAGTAATTATAAAATCCTTTGGTAACCTGAAGTAATCAAGAAAAAATTGATTAAATCATTCTTACAGTGTACTCAGAGGTCATGAGGAGCTTTAAGCATACAAGTGATGCACGCTCAGACCTTTAACATTTAAAATCTACACCTGTCAAATGGAGAAACTCCTTCATTTTGGATTAATTTTAAAGCAAGTTCTTCATCTCTCACTCCTTAAAGGATGTATTTTAACATGTGTTCCAGTGAGATATACGAAATCTCACATATTTATTTTAAGCCTAGCTTATTTAAATTGCTTCAGCTATTCCTGTAAATAGAAATTGCCTTTTTTTAGACTAAAACCTGTAGGTAAATTTTAGAAAAGCAAGGAAGGCTACAGGAAAGAGAAGGGGTTTGTCTTTTATATATGCACATTTAATTATCTGATTAAATTTCATTTTCCTTTCAGTTTTTATTCTGCCTTCCTAAAAACAGCTTTTCCTGTCGTGTGTTTTTTTGGTGTTTATATTTTTTTTGTTAGGGTTTTTTTTTTGGGTAGTACATGCAAGTACAATGTCCATTTGCAGTCATGGACAGGATTTATAGTGTTCTGTGAAGAAGAGCTCCTCAGAAATGAGTGCAGGACAGACAGTTTTTGGGTTTTTTTCAAGTGTAAAAAGACGATAATGGTATGCTTCTAAACTACTACTTCTATGGAAAAAGATAAAAGACTGCACTAGAGATTCATGAGGATTACTGATACGGCAGTTGCAATCAGAATGATACAAAATTTTGTGCACAAATTTATTATTTACCTCAGTAAAGCCACATTGGTAAAACAGAGTAGTTTGATATTTAGGGAAACTGAAAAATGCAAACTAGTATACAATATTATAAAGATGACAAGACATTGTAGCATCCATTCTCAAAAAGTGGATGCTTAGGGGAAAGTCATAGACAGAGCAAGCAGAAAAAGAGCTTTTTCAATAGTCTCCCAGTCTTCAACATTTGCCTACACTGTGAATCTTCAAGCTGGAGATTTAGTAGTTACAAAATATTAATTAATTCTTCTGATGTGAACTTTTGCAATGATCCCTTGAAGACAACTTTTCAGCCTCCACGAAGTTCTTTTGACAAGGAGTCACCTAGTCAATATGTAAGGTCCTCATCCTTTTATAAGTAGTTCTCATCTTCCTTTTTTGCTATTTAAACTGATTTCTTAGGTTTAAGACTAGTTCATAATTTGTCTGGAGTCTTTGTAGGGGAAAAAAACCAAAACTAAAACATAAACCAAAATGAAACCAAAGTCCTCGAAGGCAGTACATAGGCCCCCTCTCCATTACCTCAGGTGGATAGCAGACATCTTGGCATGCAGTAAACAATGGCGATACCAGTAGGGAGCTGGCTAATTTCTCATTACTTCAAGCTGCTGTAATGTGAAAAAGGAAATTTCAAGATCCAGGTAAATATATCTCAGACACAGGGTGCTAAATGTAGACATCTAACTAAATAACTACTGAGGGTGTCTTCATCAGCTACTTCACTTGTACAGTTATCACTGAGATAGAGGCTTAGGATCCTTAGAAGGACTAAACCTCTTATATATACATCTAAATATAAGCAGATAAGATTTTCATGCCTTCAAAATCACTTAATATATCCCCATTGCCTTTACCGGGAAGTTGAAAGATTGTTTTACAGGTAACTCAAAGGTACTGTGCAAGCAAGGTGTTTAAATTTAAATAACTGATTTAACCCTCTCTTGCTTTTTTTCAGACTCAATGTCTGTGAAAGAGATAGGATCTTCAGAGCTGAGCTAAGGATGTTATCAGTGAATGATTCTTATATATTACATTAGTCATTTTTAAAATTAATTTTGATGGTTAAAAGTAGAGGGATTTGCACTCCTTTTATTGCTAGGAGGAGCAAAAAGTTCATACTTCTGTAAAGTATTACTCTGGATCAGGTGGTGATGGAGGATCTGTAACGAGTTAGTTCCTTGACGCTGTCTGTCTTTGCAGCTCTCATAACCAATTTTTATTTGTCACTGAAGAATGGGGTGCTAAAAAGGTATAATTAATATAGAAGTGCTTTTACACATGTGCTTTGTGTTTTCTGCCAATATAATTTATGCCATTGATGTTCACTGGATGTCATGAGCAAGTGAAATCTTCAAAGCTTCTTTTTAAAACTGTATTTCCAAATAGTTTGTGGAGGTTCTGGATTTTAAAGAAATGGTTCCTTCATTTATTGATTACATATTTATTTTAATGTCTATACATTTCCCCTTCCATATGAACATAATTAAAATATGGCTCAAGGGATTTTTTTAGACATTCCAAAAATTTCACCTTTAGTCAGAGGCCAAGTGTAACAAATCATGGCTATTTACACCCAGCTCATGGGGTCATCAGTAGGGATCAGTTGTAGGTAAAATTCAGTCTCTACTGCTGGAACTAAAGGAACACTTAGATTTAATCATTCCAGGCCAAAAAAGAATGATGGAACTGACTCTACAGTTGTGTGCTGTGATTCATTATAAAATAGCTTTCAGAACTTGAGTGTCAATATACCAGACACTTGAGACTAACATTTCTGATGCAAGATGTATAATGAATCGCATAAATGATGGACTGGTACTTGTGATTATGTTTCTCTAATGGCACACATTGATGAGATTAGCACCTATTCTTAAAACTGATTGCACACTGCATAGCCAAATATGCATTTCTTTTTCATCTGGGGGAAGGAAAAAAAATAAAAGAAAAATCTGCTGATATGAGCATTTTCATAGGAACCTGCAAGTTTTGAGAAGAACAAATTCCTTGTTTAAAAAAGTAAACACCCATGTACTTCAGTATAATGCAGCAGAGAGAGTACCTGCCTGGAAAATCATGGATACTTCTTCACAGCTGTGATGACCGATTCAAACCCACAGTTTAAATGTTGCACTAACTTTCCAAGCAATCACTCTGCTTGACCATCAGCCAGACATGCAGTTCTACATAGTGAAATAGTTCCATCAGGAAGAATAGGGAGATCTCCCAACAGCCAATCTACAAGAGACATCATCTGAGATACAAAGGAGCCTTGTTCATCTCTCTACTCCGGATTAATACAAAGAAGGAAGACCTGTTGCCCACACACCAGCCACATGCCCTTTGTTATGGGTCATTTTTAAGTGAGTAAGAGCAGTATGACTTTAATGGCTTCACATTTCATGCTTTCGAGGTTTGACTTCAATGCAGACTAAAAACAAATCTTAATTTTTTTAAACTGTCCATGCATGAAAATTAATTTCTTATTTTCAATAGACTTTTTTTTTTGTTTTTTTTTTTTTCCTTGGGCAATAACTATGAGTATGATGATTCCCAGTTGAGCGTCCATTCAAAACTAGAATAAAGTATCTGGTAATGCTGTATCCAAGAGAGCATAACAGTAAGCATGGTATCAGACATGAGAACTGGAGATGTGAGACATGAAGACTAAAGTATTAAAAATCTAGTCTAGCAATTGGTTGTTAAATTCGTTTCCATTAGTGAATACAAATCAAGATTATGAGTATTCCTATAAGTGATTGTAGTTCACTGCCACTCACAAATATTTGTTAAAAGACTGTAAATGAGGTAGCTGACTTAAAAGAAAAGCCTGAATGAGGCAGAACATTTAGAAGGTAGTAAATATGAATGATAAATTCTGTGCCACTGTTATCCCCTTAAAATATGGGAATTTCACTGTTAAAGAAATAAGAAAATGGCGATAGAGTAATGGAGTTGGTATGAAAAGAGACCAAAAGAGGGGATTAGGAAGAATACAGATTGCATTCTAGAAACAAGAGCCTCATATATCTGAGTTGGGCTAGAAATACTGGGTATAGTTTTTGAGGCTGAATCTAAAGGGCATTCCTTAACATGAATCATGCTGTAGCATCTTGTGACTAACTTACTTACTTAGCCTGTAGTTTGCCTTATGGGAAAGATACTTGCAGTGATATGACCGGGAGGTGGAAGCGACACTTCTTACTTTGAAAGTGGGACTTTTTGACTATCTTCTAATAAAAATGACTCTCAGAGGGACTCCATATCATTCTGCCAGTCTGTATGAGGATGAGTCCTGCGGTGAACATTTTTAGTTATGAGCTCCACTGATCACCTGCAGTTAAGTTTGGGGGTAAGAAAAAAAGGGGAGCATTGTTCCTTTCAGCTCAATTTGCAAGTGAGCTGTTTTTAAAGGAGTTTTGAAGACAGAATGATGTCAGTACTGAGTAAACTGGCTTAGTGTTCTTTCAAAATGAAAACTAAATGCAGGATTTATGAGTACCAGGAATTAGCATTGCAAGACTTGCTTAAGTGTTGCTGTTTATCTGGGGGTTGATTCTGCAAATTTGAAATTAATAGGATTTCATTAATTGACCTAAATGGAAGTGAATTAGGCTCTCAGAGATTCTCAGATCTCTGCAGAATAAGGCTGTTTTTCAGAAAAGTCAGATATCACAACAGTCAAAACCCTGACTGCAAATTCAATATTCACTGTGTTTAAGGAAAAAAAAAATTACAAACCTTACAGCATAGAACTTCATCTGAAGGTAAGCACATTATGCAGTTCTCAGCATCATCAGTATTCAAGCAGCTCACTTCAGATCGTGTATCCACTTTAAATAAGTGATTATCTTAAACTCTAAGAGAAATTGCGTTAAAGTGTCATAGCAACATACGGATACCTAACAATAGTACAATTCCTTGGGAATAAGGTATCAGATTAAAAAAAAACCCAAAACCTATACCAGTTTTAGTACAAAGAATGAAATATTGCAACCGATATTTTGGCAGATACAGAAGAGTCCCAGGAAGGACATCTAGAACAAGAACAAAATAATAAGTAAAAATTGCACCTAGAAGGAATAGTTTTCCTCTGAAACTGCCTGTAGCTTTTGAGAGAATGGTACTTACTTTTAGTCTGTCCTTTGAAGACTACACACATCAGTAGAAAGCTGATATTTAAGACATTATGCTATATTTTAGTCTGTTGATTTTGATAAGATGATGAAAGGCATCTGTGCAGCTCTCCTTCAGCACAGACAGCTGGAGAGCTCAGTCGTAGACAATAGAAAAAACTTGATTTGCATGCACATGCAGGAATAGTTAAATAATGCAAAAACCTATGAATGGCCTCTGAGTGTCAGTGTGTGCAGTACTGAAGGGAGCCAACGTAAGAAACAGGAACTCTATTTCACTTCGCTTTCCCTAAAAGAAGTAATTCGGGTTTACACTTTTTTATAAAAAAAGATATATCTTTTTATATATATATATATATATATTTATAAAGATATATATAAAGATATATCTTTAAAATGTCAGCAGATTATGGATCATTAAATGTATGAATGAAACACATACATTCAGGCTTGAATCAGATCAACTTAATGCCAGATGCAAAAATTTGGCCACTGAAGACTGAACTCTGTGTTTTTGCATGGTACGAGACTGATCGATGATGAAAAATTGGATTTGATGCAAAAAAAATAGATTAGTCATTAATTAATCACCCTTACTATTTTTATCCCAACATTTTTAGGTCATGATACTGTTAATTTAAGTAACTGTATGTCTCAAATAGTAAAGGACTTGTTCATAAGAAACCTATAAATTTTGGTGAGGTATATTGAAAGGAAAATTAGTACAAAAATAAAATTTTAAATTGCATAGGCAATCTCATTTATTTATGCAGTGTAGTGTGGTCTGCATGAAAGGCAACTTAATCTGTACTTTGGAAATTACTAATGGCTCTCTATTTCTCTTCTCTGTTTATTACAGAAATGGCCCTATGCTGTTCCAATGGCATGGCTTTTAAGCTTCAGCCAGCCTCAGGTGAAAGTATGTGTAAAGAGAAATTGAATTTAAATTATTTTCAAATTCTAATCTATATGGAGCCTTTTCAGGCCACGTGCAGCTACTGTGTCTGATTACAGAATTTATTTAAAGGGAAAAGTAGATTATGGCCTTATAAAGTCTAATAAGTGTTTTGTTTCCAAATAGTTTAAGCACAGGTAACTAAGTTGTATATAGGTATATAGTCACAGAAGTATACACAGATACAGGTAAATGTATACATTTATGTGCATACACATATACATGTCTTCCCCAGATAAGCATTTGGTTTGACAATGCAGTATATTTAATATTACAGCAGGCTTTTTTTATTTATACATATATATATACATATAGCATTAGCTTACACAAAATCAATGTCGATGGCATAAACAAAATTTAGCGTTATAAATACACATTTGTAATACATACATAAGTAACAGAGTACAGTTAGATCTATAATGTAGCCCTACCCAGCATAATCACATGGAGAGTTTGCTCAAAAAACAGAGATAGAAATGGAGAAGTAAGAATGGTGACTATGAAGAGGATATTCATATTATTTAAAAATTTAGGGCAATTATATTAAAGAGAACGAATTTCCTGGGGTTTTTTTTGCAGTGAGGCATATGTTTGAACTGTTTGACACAGACCATATTGTGTCTTGGTTGCAATATAATTTAGTTTTACTTAGTTTAAAATAGCTGTGCCACAAGATGTTCCATTTTTTGTTGTGTTTGTTTTGTTTATAATAAACTAAAAGAGAAGGGCAAAACTTAAAACTATAAAAATACTTAAGGAATGACACCACAGGGCATCTTTTTATGGAAAGTTATTGAGAATTATCTGTGAGAAGAAACCACAGAGACAAAAACCATGATATTTTTCAAATGAAAATTTCAAAATAGCGATCAGATGAGAGGGCAAAGTGTGGTATCCAATCAGACCATCAGAGTTACTATTTTTGTGCTAAAGGAAGCAGTAGTTTATTTGCCTACAAAGCAACCAATACTCTGCTGTTAATTACCATAAATACTGATTATGTGTGTGCCCTAAAATAAAGTATTCTTCTCTGCCCGGAAAATCATAACTCCCACCAAAATTAATGCAGATTTTCACATGCTTAAGGACAGGTGGAAGCTTGCAAGACCCAAATCAGGTGGTTTGCCTGAGGGCTTTTATTACTTAGAAATGTATTGGAAAGTAATATAACTGCAGCCAGAAGCAAAAATAAGTTCTCTCCATACGTGTTGCCAATAATAAGATTATTATAGTTAACCACTGATTAACACATCTGTGAGGAGTTACCAAGTGCTGGGACCATTCCCAGAGATGAAGTGTTATTTCTGCTGACTCACCTCCATAGTCAGAATAGGAGGGTTGTGCTAAACTTACTAGAATGAATCTTATCCTGCTTTGAAATCTTAGATTTGTTCCTTAACAATTTAAAAGTTTTACTTACTTCACTAAGTCCCTGGCAGCACCTTCCTAAAGCTGACTAGAGATATTTTATTGGTATTAAAAAATGAAATTAAATATGATAACTGAATAAAATCTTTACACGCTTCTGATAATAATCAGACATCAAAATAAAAGATAACAACATTATTAAAAAGGGATAGAAACCAATCTGTGATTAAAAAAACCCAAAACTATAGGCATTGTAACTTGCATTATTCCAAATGTCTTTAGTGTAGATGATTTCTTAGAACATCTTTATAATGGAAAAGCAAGTAGGATCAAAGATGGGGTAGAATTCTGGAAGAAACTTCAAAATAGCTGTAAAGAAAGACACTTGCTTTAAGAAAAAATTGAGAAAATCTGGGGAAGGAGAGAATTCTGAATAAAATGTTCGTCAGTGAATGTCCAAGGAGTTCAGGAAATTTCACAGAAGTGAAATCCCTGTAAATTAAATTTTATACACACATAAAGTATGAGGATAGAGCTATATTCTGTTGTACAAACATGAGTCTGAAGAGCAGTATGTAGACTGAAGAATATAGAAATAATGACAATATGACGAATCCAAAAACCAAACAAGATATAAACATCTGTGGTTCTAACTAGTGTAATTTGTAAATTGAAGCCTGAAACAGTGTGATATTTCTAAAACAAACAAAAAAAAATTATGAATATGATGATTAGCTACTGGGGAAGTGGTCTGGTTGAAATAAGATAGGATACTGTGTTTCTATGTGGGTAGGAAACAAAGTTCTATATTGCCACATCACATTCCCAAACTGTTGTTCTCAGCTGGAACAGGCTGATACTGTTTGACCTCTTGGCAATACTGTCTAGTCACACTGACAGTAACCTCCTTGTTTTGTCATAACCATTCAATCTTCTGTCTGGTAGGTGAACTGATTTTGGAACAGAAATCAGTGTTCAGCATCATGTTGCTTTTGTCAAAGATTTTCAAGACATTCAGGTTAACTCCTTTATTCAAATTTAAGAATATAATGTACATGCAGCTAACACAGCTAGGGAATGAAAGGATTTTTCCAGCCCCTGACCTATTGATTCAAATTAAGCAGCTGGGGGTGATTAATGTTAACTGAAGAGTAAGGAAAATAAAATNGAGTCTGAAGAGCTGTATGTAGACTGAAGAATATAGAAATAATGACAATATGACGAATCCAAAAACCAAACAAGATATAAACATCTGTGGTTCTAACTAGTGTAATTTGTAAATTGAAGCCTGAAACAGTGTGATATTTCTAAAACAAACAAAAAAAAATTATGAATATGATGATTAGCTACTGGGGAAGTGGTCTGGTTGAAATAAGATAGGATACTGTGTTTCTATGTGGGTAGGAAACAAAGTTCTATATTGCCACATCACATTCCCAAACTGTTGTTCTCAGCTGGAACAGGCTGATACTGTTTGACCTCTTGGCAATACTGTCTAGTCACACTGACAGTAACCTCCTTGTTTTGTCATAACCATTCAATCTTCTGTCTGGTAGGTGAACTGATTTTGGAACAGAAATCAGTGTTCAGCATCATGTTGCTTTTGTCAAAGATTTTCAAGACATTCAGGTTAACTCCTTTATTCAAATTTAAGAATATAATGTACATGCAGCTAACACAGCTAGGGAATGAAAGGCTTTTTCCAGCCCCTGACCTATTGATTCAAATTAAGCAGCTGGGGGTGATTAATGTTAACTGAAGAGTAAGGAAAATAAAATAAAAAAAAAACCCCAGGAGATTCCACAGTGAGTTTATTTCTTCATATGATGAACTTACTTTTCAGCTCACCCACACAGGACTTCAGAATCTTTAGGTTGAAAGTTACTACATTACTATGGGGGGGAAATGTGAAGTATGTTGACAGAAAAAATGTGTTTATTTTGGCTCTACAAATTCTCTGATGTTCTGAAGCGGAGGGCACGTAGGAGAGCTGCCCTCAGCTGGCGCAAAGGAACAAACATCTGATGCCTTCAGAAGTGCTGGCGGAGAGATTTGTTGGCAAAAACTGGTGGAATGCCATTTTTCCCTCTGGTGCTAATTTTTTCAGAGGCACTTGACTGGGCCCCTGTTTAGAAGTTAAGTTTTAATTAGTTCAAACTTGTTTCATGTTATGAATGCCTCTTGAGAACAATTTTCTTGAATGCATGTATTTTTTAATAATTTTACAAATGTTCATTGTAGGGAAAGTATTTATTTATTTAGGGCAACTTTATGAACATAAGTGCAGGATAATTCTGAAAAAATCTGAGAAATAAAAAAAAATGGTTTTTTTCTACCTTACAAGGAAGAGGTTGGTGGAAAAAAAAATAAATGTGGAAGTCTCCAAACATAACTGCTGAGGCCAAGATAAAGTTCTTCTACTGCTCTGTTTGTTTCTAAACACTGTGTCTGTGCATTGAAAGGGTTAGCAATAAAAATCGTAGAGTGGTTTGCATTGAAAGGGACCATAAAGGTCATCTAGTTCAAGCCCCCCCGCCATGGGCAGTGAAAAAAATCCAAAGGTCAAATCCAGTATTCAGGCATAGCACCCATATTTGTGGCCCTTGAAGGGACATCGGGTCCATGGGGCTGGGCGTTGCTATTTTTTTTCTGAAGGATATTGTAAAACTGGAGTTTAATGGCCATTGCTCATCTCATGTTTTCCCCAGGCTTCTGAGGCTTAACAGCAAAAATTAAATTTCACACCAGCCAGCCCAAGAAGCCAGCATAATGTTTGGATTTAAATATCAAGCTCTATTTTCAAGAACAGCTAAATATTAACAGAAGTGTGCCAGCACTTCTGTATCTGCACCAGGGAAACAATTTCCGCAAAGTGAAAACACAGCAACTTTGTACATGCTCTCTGAGAAGAAAATTATTCAGCCTGTCTGACTCTGCAAATACTACATGAGGCAGTTAAAAATGTGGAAAAAAAGGATACATAACAATTTATTTTGCAGTGTTGATACTTCCCATATGCAAGTAGAATTGCAGACTTGCACTTCTGTAAAAAGGCAATGAAAGAACCCTGTCAACATATATCTGATAGAAATATGGAACTGGGAGTTTATAAACGCAAAAGAAAGTCTTAGAACTGGTGGCTAGATGCTGGAGAGCGAGATTTGCATGAATGAATGTTTCGTCTTACTTCAAATATTTTTATATACCACTGACAGCCACCCTCGTTCCTAAATTTCCAGTGGTTAATTTCTATGGTCAAAGTTACTGGAGGAGTTCATGCATGTAATCACTGAAATACCAGCAGTGCTGGAAAGTTCAGTGCCTTTTGAAATGCTCTAAATTATGATTCTTCTATATCAATTACCTGGGGAGGGGGCAGCTGACTTAGGAGTTGGGCTCTGAACAAATTTTGACTCTTATCAAAAGTGATCAGGAATAACTCCAGGGTTTTTTTTACCTAAGAGAGATACTTGCCTGATTATTCATTAAATTTGGAAGATTTTCTCATGACGAAATGTTATTTCCCATTTTTCTTCTATAGAGAGACTACCCTCGGCAATTCCTTCTTCATATATCTCTTATTTGCTTGCTTATGTCATTCTGCATTCAGGAAGCCACTTACTGCAAATTCTCATCTCAGGAATCCAAATGTCCTAGCACTCTCCCTCATGGCCACTCAACTCAGGATTGTGATCCCCTTCAAGTGTTAGAGCACTGAAAGTGTAAATGCTCCAAAGATGGGTATTGTGGCCCTGAGGTGACCACTGAAACTCTGGCTCTAGGTAGAAAAGCATATTCCGCTCTTCTGAAGTTCAGGCCATTCTTTCTAAATTTGGATCTCCAAGAGAAATACACAGAAAAGTGAATATTACATCCCAGAACAGAATTCTGAATTTTGCACCTGTCTGTGGTTGCTTCTCAGAATCAAAATCTTTGGCCAAAATCCTGACTGTATCATTCTGTGAAGAATCAAAACTAGAATTTAGAACAGTTTTGCGTCATGACATATATTTTTACAGCAGGGCAGCAATTTCATCATTTCGGAGAAGATCTTTTTGCCAGCTCTCCCCATAAGGGTTGCTACTGAAGTAAAAAACTATTCCTCATCCAGAGGGATTTCTGCTATAAGGATTCAAAAGCTAAAAATGCACTGAAACAAATAATAGATCTGAGTTTTTACATTTAAATCCAGGTCCTGACACTGGCATGTAAAAATTATGCTACCTTCAGACGTGGCCTCAAAAAAAACCCTGCTGAGAAAGATAAACTGTCTGGGAAACAGCTTCAAATTTCAAACCTCCTCATTATATTTTAATTTTCTTTAACCAGAATGGAAGGACTAGAGTGCACATATTAATAAGTAGCAAATTTCTGCATGTTATAGCAACCATCTGTATAGGGGAGGGCTTTTAGGCTTTTTTAATGAGGTTTAATAACCAACAGTCACGTACACCTCCATTGCTAAGTCTATATTTAAGAGACGTTTGAGGCCAACAGCAGCTGCTGCAGTGATGACAAAATACACACATATATACACACACATATATAAAATTCTGAAATCCACAATTGCTTCATTAACGTTATTGAAGGCACAAAATAGGTTTTAATTGTATGGCTGATTTCCCACAGCAATTTAATGGGGAAGGAATTTGGCAGAAATCAAAAGCTGTAAAATTCACGTTGTTTGTTCATGAAGTTAGCAGTGAGCTAAATCCTTCAGCTATTACTCAGGCAAAAATCCCATTGAAGTGCATTGAAGTGAACTTCAGTTTTCCCTGAGGACTAAGGTTTGCAGCATTTTTCTCAAAACAAATAGTAACGTTGAACCTTAGGGAAGCTGTCATGATCAGAGAGCCCTAAGGCAAGGACACTGTTACTCCAAATTTAAAACATTTTTCTTTTTTTTTCTCTCTTTTTCCTTTTTTCTTTTTTTTTTCCTGTCATTCTTTCCAGTGTGACAGATGCAGCAATTTAGGGAAACAGCTCAAGATTGCATGGACATTTATTTTGATTAACAATACAGAAACAATCAGTTGATTTCCATAGGTGCTTAATTTTAAAATGTTTTCTGTTGGAAATATCAAACATCTGTCTGGAATAACTAAATAGCTGATAGTATGGTACCTGTTCCTATTTTAGGCTTCTGAAGCCAGAGGCACTTGAACACCCATGCAGGATCCTAGGTCCTCATGGAGACTGGGAAGCTGGAAAGACCTAAGCCATATAAGACCAATTGCTCCTGGCACTTAAAAGGCTAGTAAAAACAGGTTATAATGTTTACATGACTTTTTATGGGTCAGAGTTTATTATAGCTCCTTTCTATGGCCTACAGCAGTGGAGCATTTTACAAGGCTTTTGCTGTGCTTGACAGATATATTTCAGTGAGTTTGCCAAGGCAGGCTATTTCAACTGAGCCCCTAACATTTACAGATATCCAAAATTCTCTTTGCAGTGAAAGATACTTGGAAACTGGACAATGTGAAATCAAATTGGATTGGACACAATTCATGACAATAAATAAACCCTGTGACTACTAATCATAAGAATGTTTATACATGTCAAAAGACATTATATGCTGCACTCAAAATGCTGTATCGAAGCACACGGTGAGGGCTACAAAGTTAAGCTATCAAAAATCAGGGAATGCTAGAATTAAGCTTGCTTGCTTAATCCCTTTCATTCCTTTAAAAAATAGAAAAAAAGTCTTGCACAGGATTGTCTTTCTAACTTCCATGAGTATTCTTTTCTTCAACAGCTTATGCTCTTTTCTTAGTTCAGTTATTGACTGATGTCTCATCTGTGGTACACCACTCAAGCTATTCTCAACACTGTTTTATTGATTATGTCACAGAGACTTCTATGGTATTTGTAGGTATAATATCTGAACACATTACAGTAGCCCACAAAGGGTCCTGGTGGAGACAAATTTTTGTGAATAAAGTGTGGTGCAAGACAAAGACAAAAAAGAAGCAAGTACAGTGATGGGGGTGAGAAATTTACTCTATTAAGAACAAGAACTTGAAATAGCTGTTTTACTAGTGCCATGGTAGCTTAGTAGTTAAATAATGAACCTAGTAGTTAAAAAGTAGTCCAAGGTCCTCAAATTACCTTCTGGTGGGAATCTGGGAGAAGTCTGTGAGAAACAGAAAAGGAAAGAAATTGGTTTAAGGGAAAAAAGAATTTCCTGGACATTTTTAATTTTTTGTTAGTCTAATATTGCATCTTTTTACTTAAATATATGTTAGATGCAGTATAGTGTAATGGATCAGTAGGTAGAGTGCTAATGAGAATTCAAAGCATAATTCAAGACAATAGGCCTGGCATATAGGGCGGAGTCAGGATCTCCATGTCATTCTGCCTAATCTTTATGTTCTTTTACCTCTCTTTTTCCTAGCTGGCATGTTTCTCCAAAATTGCTTCTTCCAGCCTGAGAATACAACTTCCTAAAGGGATACTTCTTCTTATACCATTGAAACTGGAGACTAAGAAAGTGATTTTTCTCATACATGTGCAGTTCATACTTCAGTATCTGGTTATAAACTGCTTAATATGTCTTGGCCGGTGGAAAAACAGAGGATGATCTTTTCCTGCATGACAATTCAGTAACAGATGGGAAATTTTAACAGTAATGATTTGTCGCTGTTGAGCGCTAGCCGAGTGCAAGAACCAGACTGGATCGGGTGAGGCGGAATTCTGATTTTATTATTTAATTCTAAAACTTATATAGACTTTTAAAAGTTTCTCCGGATTGGGTCAATTCAAAACCTCCCCCTAGGCCCATAGGCCAGGTAGAACTGCCCATCTTTCCAGAGACAGTCTCAATAACATCCAAACCTTATCTTTATTTATAGAACACAGGGAGAAGAAGAGAAAAATTCCCATGGGAAAGAATCTGTGCTACCACAATGATTGACTGAAAACAACAATCTTTATGTATTTGTTCACGAAACTTCAGTAGTTTGGCATCCATTTTTAGCAAATTTCAAATAAAAATGAAAATATTGGTGACAAAGGAATCACCAAAGTGAACTCATAGCCTGTTAAAACCCCAATTTTAACCTGAAATATGTTGCTGCCTCACCCTCAGTGTTAGCAATTCCTTCTTTATGAAATTTCAGGTGGAAATTCTGATAACACATATTGCTTGTAGCCAGAAAGCTTACTTTCATTAAAAACAAACTGCCACACCATACCATACAGGGAAATTTTACTGAGTTTGAAGTATCTGAGTTTGAATTGTTAACTCTATTTAAGCAGCTGTTATCTCACTTCAGTCTGATCACAGGACTGTTTGAAATGAAAATAAAACCTGCTTTGTTTACAGACTTCTTTTAACTACTATTGATCAAGAATTGTTTGTTCTTACTGACAGCTTTTACAGGCTTTTGTTATACTTTATTCTCACTGTGATAGATGCTGGTAATTTTCTACTGGGTTTTTCTAAGTCTTTTTTCTATCAGCCACACCGCAGGGAGCTTATCAGAAAAGACTGATCTTTCCTAATCTACTACCCCATACCATGTGCCCTTTGGAGCAGATATGCTTTCATATCACAGTGTTCAATATCATATACTGTTTAATAAAGAGTTTCCTTTTAGCTTGCTTTTTTTTTCCTTTTTTTTTTCTACTTCAAAGTAAAATAAGTCTTCTTTGCACATGTTTAGACAATTCCATTTTCTGTTACTGGTGATGTCAGCAATACTGGTATCACCTCAAAGACTAATTTTAACTGGCCAAAGAATCTTTATTGCCTACTGTGAAATTTTCTCAGACATGATGTCGTTGTCATCTTCTAACATTTCTGGTGTTGAATAAAAAAAATATGAACTATATTGACATTATACTGAAGATTAATTAGGTTCTATTTCTTAATTTTAAGATTTTTTTAAAATTTTTGAGTGACATTTCAGGTCACTTTTACTGAAATTACTCACAAGAATATGTCAATGAATCTGAGATTTAAATAAGGATGCAATACAAACAAAGCTGATAAATTCATTGTCTTAAATTTTATTTGAAAATACTGGGTTTTTTCTGCTTTATTAAAAAGATAGAAATCAGATAAACAGTGATTTTTAGGTGAAACCTCATAACTGTTTAATCAAACCATGACTTCTTTATGGTAAAAATTACAGTTCCTTAAAGGTGCATGAAAACCTGCCTATTCCCCCTGTTTCAAGACCAAGATTTAATATGAGCTTTGAGATGAAGCAATAAAATAGTGAATCAATTATTACAATTTTGAATAAAAATAACCCTCTTTACACAGTTTGTATCCTTTTTCTTTTACTTCTTATGACTATTATTTCCTGTACAAATATTAATAGAAACATGCAAATATGTGTCTAATAATAAATTTCTCCAAAGGCAAGATTTGAACTCTTAAATCACAAATAAATCTCTTATTTTGCATGAATATAAAGAACATTTTCTTCCAACAAACAGAACATCACATCAGATTTAGATATACAATAGAAATAATGGAATGCACCTCAGAATGTGAGTAGAAGGAGTAGGTTGCCCACAGTTTGCTGTGAGAATACTATGCATAGACTCTAAATACATAGAGAAACGCATTTTCAATGAATATAAGTGTTTAGTGCATTGTGGAGACTGTATAAAATATATATTGTGCTAGTAGAAGAAAATTGTCTACTAATTGTCTTTGTAGTTATTATATAGTAATTAGAATGATTTCAATTGTATCTGTAGAACATAGGGTTTTACCAAGGGTTCATAGAGAGCCAGCATTTCCTAACCAATGAAGTCAACTATTAACTGATGTTTCAGGAGATTAAAAAAACAAATAAAAAACACACAAACAAACAAAGAGACAAACAAAAAAAGGGACTTGGTGCTATGATTTAGGACAAAAACCAGATCCTTTTTATAGTTCAGTGTGACCTTCTTCTCACCTACATGCAATTTGGAATCCTCCTTGATTATTGAACAGAAGGCAGTTGGATTCTTCCCTCAGAGAAAGATTAAACTGTAATCACCATATTGGACACAAGGATTGATTCTAGGATTAGCAACATTAGAGGAAGTTTTTCCTGAAAAACCAAGACACCAGCAAAGTGAATTTCAGTGACATGAACGTATTTTTAGATGATACTGAAAATTTAAATTTCAAGTCTACTGAGTTTGGTGAATCTAAGGGGGTCATATATGCCAGCTGACACAGTGGATGCTGCTTCAATTAAGGCATGATATTCATAGTTAAGGATTCTGTATGCAGGAATAAATGGATTTTTCAAGTAATTAAATGACACAGAGAAAGCAGGTATATGTCAGCAGCAAAACTGTTTAGAGAAAACAGTATAAGAAGTATTCAAAGGAAAACAATGGCTCAAGGGAGAGAAATAGGTGAATTTGGAGTGACAGGCTGTATAAATAACAAAATATTAGTCAGTTTGTTTTAAAAATGCAATGTGTTATCTTTGCCATTATAGTGCTACAGATACCTAGGGAAAATTCCCCCTCCTCATCTATCTACATATATATATATATACACCACACATGTAACTGTATGTGCACTAGTCACTCACTAGAGTGTGAAGCCTACCTGATGATACCTCACTGGAAGAAATTTTCCATGTCTCAAGACAAAGAAAAGAGGTTGTCACTACCAGGAAAAGGTTTAGTCTATCTACCCAGGTACATGGTGGTAGTCCTACTACTGGGTACAGTGGATTGTATTAATGAATTACCATTCTGAAAAAAATTGTTTCTTATTCTAAAAGAAATAGTGTTTTTAAAACACTGGATTTTTTTATATGGTGGAAAGACTTCTTTGTACCTGTCATTTCTATAACTTGCCACATCACTGGCATTCAGGAATATTTGTGCACTTTTAAGCAAGACTCTATTGATGATATATTCCCTTTCTATGTGTGCAAAGGTTTTGAAATGCCCCACACCTACTGGAAGTAGTTTATCAGCTTTATACTAAATACTAACACAGTATTAGGCTTTCCACGAACATCTTAATCAGGTGGCTCATAAGCCCCAGAGACTTCACTCTTGTTTGCATTTTCGAATTAAGTGCCCAGTCTATGAAAGATAGCCTTGATATCTGAAAACCTGAAATTAAATTCCTATGTACATCTCTTTCATTTGGAATTTTGATTATCTTCAGCTTCAAACAGAGACATTGAATTCTTTGTGTAGGATTGCATTATTCTTCTTTATACATGTGATCACATCCTAAGGTTCTAAACCATCATTTATATGTTTTGTTGCTAGTGTCATTACAGGAAATAATGGACCTTATTAAGAAAAATACAAAGGACGTTGCTCCCTTTTTATACAAGGGAGAAAGCACATGTTATTGCTATTGACTGTCTGATCCGGAAGACAGAGGGAGGACTCCAAGAGAACTGTTTCTTTCTAGCCATGAAGAGAAAGAATAACAAGCTATTAATGAGACTTTATTAAGGGACAGGATGCTCAGCAACAACATCTAGTCTTCAGCTAGCAAAGTTTGATATTGTAAGCTCAAGAGATGAACAGATATTTTTTTCAGAGTTTCTCCAGGAAAGAAAATGCAAAATTGGTTTTCTAATTTTATATTTTGCAAAACCTCCTCCTCTTCCTTTGACACTAAGAAGGAGAGAAATCGAATTAGCAACAGAATCATTGAAATACTGTTGGTTTTATGGAAAGCTGCTAAGGAAGACTTACTTTTTGATACCAGTTTCTATTTTTATATTGCTTATAGGATTTAATTTGTTCATTATTAGCTGTATAGTTGTCATTTCCATCACTGCCACCCTCACCAGACATAATTTTTGGGGGGGGGGGGGTGTTGATAAAAAATCCCATCCTACTGCTAGCTAGGATACTTATTGAAGAAATTTGAAGGGCTAGTTTCTTGGGGAAAAAAAAACCAAAACAACAAAACAAAACAAAAAAAAGCGCAAACTAACCAAAAAAACCCAAATTCACAATATTTGGATGCTAAATATTTCTTGGAAAGGAATGTATGGATGAAACTTGTCCCAGTATCATCAGAAATGTCTATTAAAGTATTTTCAGAACTCATTTAAGCATTAAATCACATGTTGCAAAGCATTGACTCATCCAGATGAAGATTTCTTTCTTTCATTTATGTAGGAAAAAAAAAAGGGAAAAATACGAAGTGGAGGAAAAGAAAAGTAAAAGGAAAAAAGATAGTTAGACAATAGTTAGACAATATCCATCTGAGGTTGTAGTCTGTAATCCCATCTAAATATTTATATATCAGACTTCTTGAATAGTTCAAATCAAATTTTGGTGGGATAAATCATATCAGTAGGTTTTCATGATTCTGAAAAGGGAGAAAAAATAAAATTTGCCTTATAAAAGTCTTCATTATTGAAAAAAAAGGTAAATATACTGCTAAAACATATAAAAAGGTATGCTTCTCCCTGCCCAGCTACCCTGCAGCTAATGAATCTATCGCAATTGTAGTGTTCTAAGATGAATCGTATTTGATTTAGTACCAGTACGTATTTTATGGCTATAGTCTGGTTTTTGGGATTTTGCTTTATTTAGGTGAATAATTTAATTTTGAAAGGTAGGAAAAGTGAACTATTCCATACTATTTCCAGGCTATTTTACCACAGAGTGCCACTTTCTTAAACAGCATATGAACTGCTAAAGAAATATTTTAAGGCACTTGTATAGTTACAGCAGCAGCTCATGGGACTGCCAGATTGCATATAAATGGTTTCCTGGGACATGAGACAAAATTAGTCTTTCTGTAGACAAACATTTCATGTTCTTTACTTATTCCTTCTTCTAATTTGGGTGATACTTCATATATGCTTGAACTATTATTCCTTTTGTTTGGCTGGTGTTCTCTCTGTATGACTTAGTGTATATGACTTATGACTCTCTGGAATTAGATTTATGAACATTTTATAAAATAGTTCCAAAAATTAAAGATTTGCATAAGAAGTTTTACATGAAACTCATACGGTTACTAATCCTTCAGCTATTAGGCAAATGAAAATGAGAATTAAAGAATAAAAAGCAATTTGTGGAAAGTAATACAAGTACCATACCCAAGATGAATAATGACTAGTCACTGACTTTCTTGGATAACCAAAGAACTGCAGTTCATTTATAATCTATAGGTTTAAAGACCTCTTCTCTCTCCAGAAATTTTTTAAAAAGCCACTTTTCCTCTAAGAAAACCTATCACACCTTCTTAAATCTTTCCTTCACAAAGAAACCAACCTCCTCCCTACACTACGAATTAGCTGTCAAAGTAATCTCTTCTCAAAAGCACCTTTTGTCCTCAATCTCCCTTTAGCAAAATTATCAACTATTTGAAAAACCTTAAAAAATTTTCCCTGCAAATGTGTATTATGGGGCAAAATTTGTGTTCCCTTCAACTGAGGTATTTCCAAGCATATTTTATGACTAAAAACACCATTCTGGACATGGATAACATTGCACAATGTGAAAGCAATGCAATACACTATTATTGCAGTTGCACTACTTTTCAATCTTTGAAAGAAGCTGAAAGTAAAGTTTAATCCATTTTAACAGGAAATTCCATCATGTATATCCTGAACTTTGATCTTCTGTGCCCATACTAATTTTTTCATTGCCTTTGGTCTAATCCAAGTAATATGTGCAAGATTCTAAGAGCTGAAAGAAGCAAATGGGCATATGGGCAAACATGATGGAGAACTATCTTTATTTAGGTTTTGACTCCAGCTCTTCTAGCATATTTCAATAAGGTAAAAATACAGAGATTATAGAGTCTCTGGAATTAGATATATTACCATTTCAATTTATTCTTTGTGCAGTATGTGAAGGCTTTTACTACTCAAGAAATGCTGTAGAAAAGAAATATTTTATCATTACTGATTTTGGTTCTTCACATAAAATATTTGCTCTCTTAATATTTCCAGTATTTATGTCTTCCTCTGTTTTGTTTAGATTTAATTTAAGGCTAAAATTATAAGAAGAGGATGATGTATCAATGTCTCTTTAGAAGTTATCAATGTCTCTTACAAATGTTACCAGTCCTCTGCCACATCTGGGTTTATGTGTTCTGTTTCTGGGGAACTGAAAACAGTTTTCTGAGTTTTGGTTTAAAACACCAGTTTTTACAAAGGACATACCCAGTTAAATCCATACTGTCATATATAGAAATTTAGTGGCAAAGGAACTGAGTCATGATTTTGTGTTCCAAAGCTATTAATAAAATTGGAATGTAAATGTTTTGAGAATTAGAAATACTTGTTTGTCAACTTTGTCAGTAGTTGCATTTATGGATGTTGCAAGTAATAGTAAGGAAACATCCTGCAAGGAGTTTTGACTGGTTGTGGTGGCCAGTGTAAATTTTAACACATGCAATTCTTTGTATGTAGCAATTTCTTTTAATCATCATCTATGTGCACACTCACTTATGTATAGACTCAATACATATGATGAAATTATTAGGCTTCTTGATTTCAGTGAGTGCAAATAACCAAGATGGTTTCCTCACTTTCAAATTGTTTCACTAGTACTCAGTTTTAATTTCTTGGAATTGGGGATGGTTCATTGTTTGGATAAGATAATTTATGTTCTTTCATTTGCAATTTCCAAATGGTATATAATTGTATACAGAAATTTACATACTGTCTACCACTGACCAGCAGACAAGTGCTAGGCCAGTTGTAACTCCCTCATTACAAACTATGATGGACTAAAGTTAAAATTATGATTAAATGGGTTTTCTGAGTCTTGTACTGGGATAAATGGTTCCACTAAAAACATGAGGCATAGTCAAAGCCTGGAATGTTACATGAAGAAATGTGATTTATATTCCATGTTTTGAGTCTGCTTTACACCTTATTTTCCCCTCTGGTTCTCACTGTTTCATAAAAATGATGTTATGCTGCTTTCTCACACAAATTAAGCAGATTGTTCCTGCTTCACATTGAGCACTTAGCCAAAAATTGCTAGATAGTAAAAATATGTGGAGGAGGGAAGAAACTAATATTTTAGGATAAAGCTTTTCTTAATTCTGCTTGCCTGTATATCACCAGCTTATACTGCTTGGGCATTTCATTAACAGAACTTCATGGTTCTCCCAGTATATGAAGTTACATCTGTTCTGAAATCCAATTAAGGTTGCCTGACACTGAAATATCCATTCTTTCATTAATTATTATTTAAAATTTTACTGTTATCTTCATTATATTTATTTTATTATTCTTTGAATTAAATAAACTAAAAAAAATCACCATGTTATGCTTCTGACAACTTCATAATTCAAGCTAGTGTTAAAGAAAAATTTCAAGGGCTTCAAAAACTGAATGCTGCTGTTTCCTCACACTTTTTATATTAAAGAAGAAATTTCAGAGGGCTTGACCATGCTTTCTGTGTATTGGCAGAGGAAAATGTGCAAGCTTGTGTTGTGGTTTAAACCCAGCTGGCAACTGAGCCCCACAGTGCCACCCACTCACTCCTCTAGGGTGGGATGTGGGAAAGAATCAGGAGAGTAAAACTGAGAAAACTTGTGGCTTGAGATAAAGACAATCTCATAGATAAAGCAAAAGCTGTGCATACAAGCAAAGCAAAATAAAGAATTCCTTTACTGCTTCCCATGGGCAGGTAGGTATTCAGCCATCCCCAGGAAAGCTGGACTCCATCACCTGTAATGGTAACTTGGGAAGACAATTTCTATGACTCTGAACATTCCCTCGCTCCTTCTGCTTCCCAACAGTTTTTATATGTTGAGCATGGTACCATGTAGTATGAATTATCCCTCTGCTCAGTTGAAGTCAGCTGTCCAAATTGTGTCCTCTCCAAACTCCTTGTGTATCCCCAGCCTGCTCTCTGGTGGGATGGGGTGAGAGGCAGAAAAGTCCTTGACTCTGTACAAGCTGTTCACCAACAGCTAAAACTTCCTTGAGTTATTAATAGTTACCAATGGTTCAAAAAAGTTGGTAACAAACCAAAGATCCTTTGACTTCATATCTTGCCTACTCAAAGTTTTCTGGTACTTCTTCCGGACTGTACTTCTATGAAAGACCATATCACTCTCTACAAACACCTGAAAGGAAGGTGTAGCTAGCTGAGGGTCAGTCTCTTCTCCCAGACAACCAGCAGTTGGATGAGAGGACACTGTCTTAAACTGTACAAGGGGAGGTTTATGCTGGACATCACAAAGAAGTTCTTCACAGAAAGGGTAATTGGGCATTGGGATGGGCTGCCCAGGGGGGTGGTGGAGTCCTGGTCTCTGTGGAGGTGTTTAGAAATGACTGGATGTGGCAATCAGTGCCATGATCTATTGACATGATTGTGTTCATTCATAGGTTGGACTCGATGGTCTCTGAGATCTTTTCCCACCTAGTCGGTTCTGTGATTCTGTGATCATCTCTTCAACATTTTGGATGATAAAAAATATACTGCACATCCCACTGCTACTTTTTTCCGTATAAAAGTTTGCCTTGTTGCTTTTATTTTTTTTTTTCCCAATAAAACATGAAGGGGATGGGGGGGAATGTTTGCAATTTCCTCAGTTATAAATGTAAGGAAATTAATCACTGCTTCCTGAGTTTGCCCTCTTGTTTTTGGTTTTTCTTGGGCTTTTTTTGTGAGTGCAGATGTGGTAGTTTTAGAAAATTTAGACACACATATTTCAGAGCATAATTTTCCTGAAAGAGAAGTACTTTTCCCAACTTATTGATGATGAATGAATGTTCAGAGAAGTCAAATGATTCATCCTCGAAATCAGTCATTGATTCAAGAACAGAACTGATTAGCTCCCATTTTTGTGGTTTATTCATCCCTGTTTTCATAGCAGTTTGTTATGGACATTGTCTGAAGTGTAATGTATAAAATGAGACAGCGATAAGAATGAGTAGTTTAGTATTCCTAAATGGATAAGAACCAATGACCTAGACAAATTTGCTGTCTAAGATAAGATTTAAGATCATGTTTTATGAGACTGTAATTCTGGGGAAAAGTAGGCATGGTATAGTATAGCACAGTATAGTTCCATGCTGAATACCTGGATCAGGCACCAGAATAGCTCCATACACATAGACTAACAGCACTCCTTTAGAAATGTGAATGGTTAAGGATGGAAAAGCCAAAAATAAGGAAATAAGAGGAAGTGTGATACATTGAAACCAGTAATTGTGGAATGGAAAATGACTCATTAATAAGACAACACACATAAGGGAAGCTTAATTCTAAGGGGAAAACACTTAGTGTAGCCTTTACTTTCGGATGACATGCTAGACTGGCAGATCCACCTCAGTAGGGTGACAGATCATGACAATTAAAATTCAGGAGTAGGCAGTGTGCCATCTGAGATGAAGAGCAGATCAACAGGATCTTCACAGTGACCCTTCAGAGGTCTCTCTTCCTGCTATTACATAGGAGGAGATATGGACAGAAAATAACCTTGAGTGAACATAGGATGGTGACTCTCAAGAAGGGAAAGCTTGTTATATCTGGCAGTAGAAAGAAGACCTTTTCTGCTTCTAGGTGTGCATTTGCAAAAGAGGGATAGAATTCTTATAAACTTGGTGACTAAAAACTTGTCCTTTTTCTGCTAATCATTCAGTTTAGGTTGGTTTCCTATCTGCCATAAATAAAGAAATAAGCTAATTAAGTATTAGAAAATGGGGATGTTTCTCTTAACAGTCTTTGTTGGCAGCAATATTTTTTTTTTAATGGAAGTAAGGTGAAATAATTAGTATTGGAACAATTATGTGAGAAAGGTAAGGATTTTTCTGTGTCCACAGAGGACACTTGCAAAAAAGGCACCTGGTCATTGTTAAATATTCTGAACAGGTGACTGCTTAGTTCAACAAAGAAACAGAAGATAAAAGGTCTATGAATCAAACAACCAGAGAAGAGAATGCAAAAAGATTTGTACAAGGTTTTGAAGTGGGAGGGGGATATTCTGTGTGCTTCATCAAAGCTGAGAACTGGGAAGAAAAGATTATCAAGGGTAGCAATGAAACACTGATGATAAGTCAAACAGAAGGATACTAAGGGCATAGAATCTTAATTATGCTTAAGTATGAACTTAGTGTCATAACTAAGGTTAAGGCATAAATGATAAAAATAGTCTTAAATGAATGGAATGTCCACAGATAAAACTCAGGCAGATAAAGATTAAATGTATGGTTGAAACAACGATGAAGTTCAAGTGGAGATTTAAAGTCATGAAAGAGATGAGAGGCAGATTTCATGGCTATTTTCACAACAGCAGTACTTACTAGGAAGGTCACAAAAATTGCTGGGCAGGAAATGAGTGCCGAGTGTAAGAAAACAACCTGATCATGAGGAAAAGGTAAATGCTGAAAACAGATACTTGAGAAAGAACTGAAGTCAATACAGATCCAGAGAAGAACTGAATAGAAACTAAATATAAGATCGTTTCCTGGGCTAGAATGTGACAAATATACAGCTTTTTCTGATAATAAGTTTCTAGACAAAAAAGGCTCTGTGTCTGGAGTTCTGCGAAGGAAGTCTGCTGGTGCTTCATAATGAGATAGGTGAAAAGAGGAAAAGAACAATCTAAGAAACTGGCTGTGTGGAGAAGATAATAAATGATACTGAAAAGGCTAGAGAGAATCATCCATCGATTGTTCTTGAGATCAATCTTACTTAATATTTTAATTTCATTAATGACCTTGGAACAAGTAATAAAAATGTGCTGATGACACATGATTGCTAAGGTACTGGCTTCATGATAGAATATCAATGTAGGTAATGCATGGGATAGTGCTAAGTGACTGAAAATTATAACTGGAATGAAATGTAATAATACTAAACAGATCATGAACTTAAAGATTAATTACAAGACTACTGTGTATAAACTAGGCTAAGTTGAAAGCCTAAGAGTAAGACCTTCATTTATTAATTCATCATAGGATATCTGTGAATAGTGTTTGTGATATTATGAAAAGCAGAACAAGCGCTGTGTTAAGTAGCATATTTGTGTGACTGATAAGGAAATTTTAATATCACTCTATAAAGCTATTGGATTCTGCTCCATACAGCAGCATTCAGAAGAAAACATGTATGAGAACTTATCCTACAAGGTTAAGGAAAGAGAAGATTAGACCACACAAGAGCATGTCAAAAAAGGGGCTAGTTTGACACAAGTGGGAAATGTCTTCAATGCATGTAGGAGCAATCATGTTTCTAAACATCAGTGCAGACAGAAATATGAAGAAAAAAATACTGGTTATCACAGGAGTATCAGTCAAACGTGAATTGAGGATTGATGTTAGAGGAAATTTTGACTGTTAGTAAATTCAAAGAACAGCAACATAGTGAGACTTTAAGAAACCGGAAAAATTTGCTTAAACAATTATGAATGAGGATTAGATAGACGGGTTATTTTTAATATCAGGAAGAGTCTTTCTTTTTCCTTCGTGGAAATCCACAAAATTATTGCAGAACTGAATTTTTTACCTTTTAAAATAATGAAACCTATTATGGAACGTCACTCTTACTCCATGCTTGTAATGGATATTGAGAGAATGTTTACACAAATTATGTGAAATAAAAAGAAAGATGAGAAAGAGCATAGCAATAATTCAGCAGTTCAGAGATGTTGCAACTTGTAGGAGATTATTTTGTAGGCCTCCCCCAAGTCTGACTTTGTCCTAGGTTACAGTGTAAGACGTGCCCAGAAGCATTTATTCTTTTACCATCTTCATAAAATATTGAATCCAGGTGGGGCAGTGTTTTCCTTGCCTCCTCCCTCTGGGAGCTATCTTTGTTTAATGGGCAATCAAGGACCCTGCCCATGGCTCATAGATAACTGCCTCTGGACAATCTTTTGTTAATGGGCCCATCAATGCCTTATCATCCCATTGTGAGAAGCTCCACCCAGAGGGAGAAACCAAGCATTCCATCCTGAATATAAACTGGGATTTCAAACACCACAGACAGCCTTTTCCCACTGGATTTCCAGAAGACAAGAGCTACCACTGGACTTTCAGACGAAGACCAGACTCTTTTTTTTCTACAGGATCACTGCTTTAACAGGACCACTTCATCTGAACTGCT
>VZTH01017387.1:95854-201294 GCA_013397815.1 Aleadryas rufinucha | reverse complement strand
GGGGAAGGGGAAGGGGAAGGGGAAGGGAAGAAGAAAAAGGAAAAAGGAGAGGAAAAGCAAGGCAAGGTCCTAACTATTCCCGTTAGTCCTTCTTTGACCCTCTGAAACCAAACAATTTCACAATGTGGATTGGAGCATTACTGGAGACACCTCTTTGGAGATTTAAATCAACACAATTTATTATTTACATCTGACAGTGAACTGTAGAAACTTGTTAAGAATTGTGAACATGTGTAAACAGGCCTGACTGGAATTTTGAAGGTTTTTGGGGGATGACATGACATGCACACATTATAACATCAAGTTTAGACAAATGGCAATTTTCAAAATCCTAATAGACAGAAGATTTATCATATTATATTAAACTGCTGAACAGGTAATACCAGACCCTGATTGTGGCATATAAATTAAGCTCAGGCTTCTGGCTGAACGTGTGAAAAAATATGTGGAAATCTAGTGATATGGTGTTTCTGAAAAGAAAAATAATACAGGAATGCAGTCTGAAGTTTGGACTGGCACAATTATGTGGAAAAAGATGATCAAAGAGTTAAAGCTCCACGATCTATTCAGCACATAATTCATAATGTTGTGGTATTTGCCTGGCTTAATACTTAAACACATACTTAGGATCTTATTTAAATGAAATCACTGAGTATTGTCTGCCTTTTTGCCAAATACAGGTCAAGAAGCTAACATCATGATATCCAAATCCAACTTGGAACTGTGAAATTTTGAGTTCTTAGGTGTGGAAGGGCTCCAAATACTAGCATCCAATATGAAGGAACATCCCTCATATTGCACACCCTCTAAGAGTAAAAATACAGAAAATTGTAAAGCAAATTCCAGCCCAGCACATAATTTTCTCTAATACAGAGAGTTTACATGGTCTGAGCTGGAATAGTTCCTCAGAAATAAAAATAATTATACTAATTACAGTAGTGAGATCAAAAGTGGTCAACCTATGCATACAGGGAACCAGATAGGTTGAAAGAATCAGGCAACTGGAAAGAGTAAGTCTGGGCTTTGACTACAGAAAAAAAATTGAATTATTGAAACTGAATTGCAGAGCCAATTTAGATGTACTCTTAGTGGCTTTAAGAAAAAAGATCTTCCATATGGAAATGAGGGACAATATCCAGAGAGATAAAATATCAATTGAAAATCGAGCTTTCCATTTCATCATGTAAGAAGAGATTTATACTACAAAACCTAAATATTTGATGATATTCCACTGCAAGAAGCAGCATGCTATAATGATAAAAGAATATTAAAAAAAGAGAGAAGCAGACAAGAGCTGCAGTGTTTCTGCCAGAGCATCTCAATTGAGCAAAATCAGGAAAAGTCAAAACTGGTAAAAATAAAGAAAATATCTATATATTTCTCTTGATTGGTACTTAGGTTGGGGAATGCATTGCTGTTGACTGAGAAAACAGAAGTTTTGTAAGATTTAGAACACAATCATTGGGTAAAAGGGATGCATAGAATAATATTTTGGAAACATCATGCTACTGACAAGACAAGACCTTCTCCAAGTAATAAAGAGAAAAAAGAGACAATTGTGTGAAAGATATTGGAAATAAACTGCCATACATATCTAATGGTTGAGAGCTAAACTTCTTTCCATGATGAAAATACATATTTTAAGTGAGCAGATTTCTATCTTTTTTGGTGTAGAAATTTTTGAGTCTGTGTTGATTTTTGATTCTCCTTTAATGCTGACATGATAGAATTTGAACTTTCTTCTCCACAAATATATAGGTGAATATTTCTTCAGGGATACTGAGGAAACTGAAAGAAGAATGCACACATGGAAAGCACAAAAAGTAATTAAGTGTCTATTTTTTAACAGCTAGCTTAACCAGAAGCTGGGTAAGGTCTCTCTGATACAGTCCTGAGAGAGATCCAATATATACATTGAAGTACTGACTGATGGCAGAGACCTTTAAAGAACAACTCCTCCTTTTCTAAACCTAGAAAAGGAAGCAATCTATCTGCTGTTGGTCTACACCAAGAAAAACAAATGACAGAGGTCTGTGTCAAATCAGACATAATTTCCTGGTAGTGTCATTCAGCACTCTCAGCATTAGTCAATAATACTCGCCAATAATCTCACTTTTCTTCAATTTCCTTCCAGAGAGTGTGTTTCCATGTAAAAAGTATAAAGAAATTCTTGCATTGGCTTCTAAATTGAGGTCACTGGAGAGGTGTAACAGCTTTAGATACTTTAACAGTGGAGACTAATGAGCACTCAGTGTCCATTGGAAATTGATGCTATTTGTCCATATCTAAGGTTCATTTGAAAGTTCTTCTGGAAGTGTCTTCCCTTGGCAACAGTAGTATATGAACAAATATTTTCTCTGTAAATGTAGTAATTGCAGTTTGTAAATTGCTGGAACATAGAAATAATTATTGTTAACTGTTTCAAGAAGAAAATGTATAGGTTTGTTTGCTATAAAGGGCGTTTTAAGAGCTCCAGGTGCTCTATAAAATCACCTGAGCTATAGCTGAAAATGATAGCAATGGAAAATATTAACAAATTTAAACAGTTAAAAAACTAAAGAAGCAAACCAACACTGCTCAAACTGCCGAAAGACCTTACTCAATGTGTTTTTCCCACACCCAAGAAGTCAAGCTGTTCACAAATAATGAGTATGACATTAACTGCTTGTATTCCTGCTAAAGTAATCTGGATTGCAATCCATTTTATGTTATGAGGGAAGAAATAGGTCTCATGATGTGGCTTTACAGTGTAACTGGTGCTAGTTATATGAAGCATTTTTTAGAATCCTACTGACTTACATAACACTACAATTGATCCCAGGCGCTGATCAGAATTTGACTTGCAGTATTTAAGAAAGATATAAGAGACAGTCAAATTAAGAAACAGAATAATTTCCATCGGATGGCATATTTATGTAGAAAGTATACTTCCAAAATTATATATATTATCTATTTTAAAATTTTAAGTGTTTTAAAGCCTTTTACCCCAATGTGATAGAATCATCAAGCTAAATAATTATATGGCATGTCACAAGGAACTGACATCTCAGCACACATGCTTTCTGTACTTAAAGCAACATTTCCATGTATATCAAACATTCTTTAAAATAATAGCAATGTGCAGCATACTTTGTTTTTCAGTTAGTTTGAACTGTCTAACTTGGTTTATTGTGAGATTCCACCGTTTGGTAGATGTCTCAAGGACTGAGCACAGTTAGACCTTTGAAAACAATGGAATAGAAAGACAGATGGGGTAAGGTTTCTGGGCTAGCTTATCTTTTACATAATATTCACATAGAAAAGACATGTGACAGGCTCCCCAACTGACATAAGCTCTTAGGTGGTGCTTTAATCATATTAAACATTGCAAGACAGGGAACACAGGAAATCAGGTTTATTGTGATTTGTATATTTCAAAATGAGTCCAAATACTAAGGTTGCACTAGCTACCTGTAATAGCCTGAAATGTGCCTTGAGTATGTGCCATTCCTTATACAAACACCATGTGACAACTAAAAGCACATTATATATCACCTCATATTTCTATTTCTCATGTTCCATGGCTATATCAATCGCAGACATCTGTGGCTGCTCTCACACTTTATTGCTACCTCCTCTTGCCAGGGCCTTGCTGGTCACTCGTATTAACAGCACTTAGATCTTGCTCATTGTAATCTTTCTATCTTTCCTGGTTGGTTATGAAGTTGAATCTCATAAAAACATGCTTCCAAGAGATTATTTATGCAGTCTGTCTTCCATCACCTAACCACATATCTTACTCATTTAAATAATTGTTTGCTTGTTTGTGTTTATGATACAGTGTTGGAATTGTGTTTGGCTGAATTCCTCACAGAAAGTCTTAATCCAATGTTCATTTTATTCTCGTCCTGTCTGTTCTATCTGAGGAGTAAGCTGATACAACAGTTGGAGATTTATAGGCCATAATGGGGAAAGAGATACCTCAATTATCTTTTTAAAGACTGCCTATATTTTTGCCTCCTTCTACTTAGCTGGATTTTTTTCAAACCTCTCAACCAAGAGAATAATTTGGTAACATTTTTGTCCTTGTGTATTCCCACCTGTTTTTAATATTTTAAAGAGAACATTTCCAGCCTGCTTTGTTTTCCTAAATGTTCTTGTTGTTATTGATTTTCTCTCATAAATTGAGTTCTTTCACAAGTTCTTTTACAGTGCAGGTTGAGACTTTTTGAAAGGAAGAAAGTTAGTCATTCCCTGCAATGAAATAACACATGATCACCTTATTTGTCTATGAAAGTCTTGTTGCTGAAATCTATTTTTTGATGTGAAGAAACAAAAATTCCATGCTGTTTCCTGTTTATGTAAAGCATTGGTGAAATTTCCTACAAGGTTTTTTGAATACTCTGCTTTTTGACATACAAAGATTTAAGTGGAAATTATTAGATATGTGACATGTTTTTAACATGCATGCATCAATTTTTATGTACAAGAATAGTATCTATGTATAAGAATGGCACTCATAATCAAGAAACACCAAACCTAAATATAGATATTTGGAGTTTGTGTTTTCACTTAAGGCATTTATGACTAGAAGGGTCTGTACTGGCATGGTGTGTAAAGAGTCTTTAGGGAATGCTGAAGGACCAGGAATGACTTTAAAAATGATAAAAGAAGAGATGAATTAATTTTTAGCTTATTTTTTATAATTCATTATGCATTGAAAAGTGTTATTATTAAAAATATTATATTATTTTATTTTGGATATTTACTGTCAAAAATCTATACTTCCTTAAGCATGTTGAGATTTTAAATGTGTGCTATTATTCACTGGCACAGTTTTTGATGTCTGGAGGAATTTTAACTAAATACTCACAAAAAAGTAAAGCATAAGAATCACAGTTACACAAAGAAATAAGACTCAATGTACATTTTGAGTTTGTACAAATAAGCTGACATTACAAGGTTAAAAACTAATTTTCTTAGAAAAAACAGTTTTAGAAGAAAAAGAGATAATGCACATGGAATTAAAGCTAGAATGATTCTGATAAGCCATTATTAAGGTGTGAAACAAATGCAATCAATAGAAAAGCGGGGAGCATATATGAAGTAGTTTTATTTTAAATTTAGATGATGGATTTAAGTACTGTCACAGTAAAACCATTATTCCATCACATAAAATGATATTTTGTCTCCTTTGAGTCCATTTGTGGGGAAGTGAGCAGTGGTGGAAGCTTTATCAGTTCTCTATACTTATGACTGTCACTTGATCTGCTCTTTTGATGACACTGTATGTTTTTAATTATTTATGTATGCTTTAATCTTCCACTGCTACCATATAAGAAGATGCAAATCTAAGAGATTTTGGTATGAATGTCAGAACTCTACATTGTTATAATGTCTAGTTTTATTTTCTCTCCACCTTCAGAATGACAAAAAAAAGCTGAAGCATAAATGAAATCTTCATCTCAGTCATGCTGGTTGTGTGATTTATTAAGTCATTTAACAAGTATGATTTAGTTGTATCTACTGAGAGATCCCTACCCTAGCCCAAAGACATTACTGTCAGCTTAAAACTCTGGCAGTATATAAACTACATGGATATAGTCACAACTTGTTGTCCCAGACCTTATTAATCCCTAAGCTATTTGCATTTAAAAGCTGATTTTACATGGAATCCACTGTAAATATGCACTCCCTGAATTTCCACTGACACTCCAGGGTGACATTTTGATTTTTTATTTTAAGGAAATCTCTGTTGTTGCTTAATCTCATTACCTGTTATGCAGGCATTATTTTGTCTTATAGAAAATACATAGCTTACTACAAATTATTGTGTCATTGTTCTGCCAAAGCCATCATCCATAAGGGACTTTTCTAGTGAACCAATATCAAAATATAGACAAGATTACCATAATTTTAGAACCAGCATCTTGAAAGCCTCGGGGGTCTTTTGTATTAAGCCTCTTTGTTTCACAAAGCTACCAGCATGAAGTTATGAATGACATTAACAACTTGTAACCCTTGCAAAATAAAAATATCACTTGACTGTTTTCAGAGTAAACTTGTTGCATTTCAGCAGATACTGGCTTCTTTGTTTCTTACTGCACATCTGGTTTTACATTTTCTGACACTATATTTCGGCAGAAAATGATGAAGATTCAAAACCACTTAAGAAGCAAGACAGATCTTGCCTCAGAAACTGTAGAAATTATCATTTCAGAAACAGCTCTTTAAGCATCCTATCTTCCCCCTCTCCAAAATGTACATATGTATGCATGTGACTTTAAACACATAATTAATCCCAATTTCATCATTAAGACTATTTTGTCTTAAGTATTATTTTAAGGTATTTTGCTGGATTGGGACCACAGAATGATAAAACACTACTTCCTTCAAAGAAAAGAGATACTTGTTTTTTCTAACTGAAAGACACAGGGGACCAGAAAATGATTTATTCTTTTATATTTCCTCAGCTAAAGTTGTCATGTGGTGTTATAAATGAAAATGAAGCACTAGTGTTTATTTAAGTGGTATTATAAAGGTGTGGGAACATGAGTGTTTTTTCTGTAAGACAACAACAAACACCAAAAAAATTTCAAAATATAGTCAAAGTTATCTAGGAAGAACAAGTTTAAAAAAAGGTTAAAAATGGGACAACTGATGTGTCAGAGGTCAGTTACAGAAGATGCTGACATATTTATTTCTGTTATATAAAATGATATGACAGTTTGGGCTGCCAACCTGGAGATGCCAGGTAAGAAATTCAAGTACAGTTGTGAGGTAAGGATTATGCCATGTGACTCAAAGAAACACTTGGTAGGCATCAAGAATATCTCATTTAAATTCCCAGAGTTTCTCTTCCTTCAGGTTGCTGCTATGTGAGGCGTAGCTCTTGATCATATGAAGACATCAATTTGAGCTCACATGATCAAGCCCCACCACCACGAGATAACAGCATATGAAAACTGAGTTGTGAAATGATACCAAGCCAAATGCTACTCAAACAATACCCAGTCCCCTGTCTCTAATTGTGTTTGTTTTATTCCAGCTATCAGTCAGAAATGGTAAATGATGTTACATCTACTCTGGCAATAGAGACAAATGGATTACCACAGGAATGTGCACAGATATCTGACAGGGACTATGTGATTACTTGTAATGTAATGATTCATGTGCTACATCTTTCAGCAGCTGCTTTTTGGGAAGCAAAATGAAAATATACCATAGCTGTTCAAAAGTGAAGCATAGAGAATAAGGAGGCAAATTTTTCAGTGTTAGACTTTATAAGAACTCACTAAATTGAGAGAAGACTGAATTAGTTCTAGACCTCAGCTTATTCAGATGTGCAAGAGTGACAGCAAAGAAGAAAAGGAGAGATCATTAATTTTTTAGCCAACAACCATTACAGTACTCTTTTAAAGAAAGAAGGAACCAAATAAATATAGAGTGACTTTGTTTGCCAGAAGAAATAATCACTCTTCCTCCAGCTATACAAATATCATGGAGTGATTGAACTGGCAAGAACCTCCCAGCAATTCAAACATTTCTTTTACATTCATGAAGAGGTTCTCAGTGTTGCAGAGGATGCAGTGTCCACCAGGCTGAAAAGTGCATGTCCAACACCAATAGCTGGTTTCTGTGCTGTGCAGAAGCACATGTGTAATTGCTTAGTAAGTTCAGTATTTCAGGGATAAGGACATTTTCAATTCAGATACACAGGAATTAGGCTTAGTTGTCATGGTATTTTCAGTCACTGACCAAAACCTGCCTTTGTTTCATTCTACCAGAAGTAAATGTAACTTTGCAAAAGTTTCGAAATCCTCGATAATAAAAAATATTATGGTATTTACTAAGTATTTAAAAAATTAAATTTGTGTTTGCTTCTATTTCATATGAAGAATAAATGCTAGAGTCATTAAAAGCCTATAATATTTTATGTTTGTATTTTATCATTCTTTGAATTAAATATGCTTATGTTTTGTCTCCGAGAAAATGAATTGAGGTAGTTTAGAGCTATATATTATGAATCTGAAAATTTATATGTCTAGCTTTGATGAAAAATCTGTCTAGCTTTTCTGCCACATATGAAAAGCAACTAGGTATTAAAATTTCAAACTTCAGTGAAGCTAATCCTTCTTCAGAAGTCGTTTGAGATTAACAAATAAGTAAGTCTGATTTAAAATTGTCTGAGACTATGTCATTAACTTGCTGGACTTGAAACATGGTGAGAGCCAGCTTTTTAAAAGATGATCTTTTAAAAAATATAATTATTTTCTTAGCACTGAAATTACAATTTTTTAAAGACAATTACTTGACAACAATATTAGAAATTAAAATTCCCTGAAACGTATTTCTAAAATAAAATCCCAGCTATAATTTACAGCATGGATAATTGGGGCATACATAATCTAACTGATAGATGATGGTGAAAGGCAGAAGGTTTTAATTTCTGGAAAGTAAGTCTGGGGATGCCAAGGCTTGGAGCAATAGCGTGGCTGTTTTGAAGATAACGATTGGTGCAGCCTTATCTCGAATGTTGTGTGCAGTTTTGGTCTCAGCAATATAAGAAGGATATTAAACTATGAGAGCGTCCAAAGGAGGGCAATGAAGATGGTGAAGGGCCTTGAGGGGAAGCCGTGTGAGGAGCAGCTGAGGGCACTTGGTCTGCTCAGCCTGGAGGAAACTGAGAGGAGACCTCATTGCAGTTACAACTTCCTTGTGAGGGGAAGAGGAGGGGCAGGCACTGATCTCTTCTCTGTATAATCAGTGACAGGACCCATGGGAATGACCTTAAGTAGTGTTGGGGAGGTTTAGGTTGGATATCGGGAAAAGGTTCTTCACTCATAGGGTGGTTGTGCACTGGAACAGGCTCCCCAGGGAAGTGGTCACAGCACCAGCCTGACAGAGCTCAAAAAGTGTTTGGACAGTGCTCTCAGGCACATGGTGTGATTCTTGGGGATGGTGCTGTGCAGGGTGAGGAGCTGGATTTAATGATCCTTGTGGGTCCCTTCCAACTCAGGTTTTTCTGTGATTCTGTGACAAAATCCTTACTGGATTCATTAAGGGTTGTTTTCTTATTGTGGTTCTTTTGTGGTTTGTTGTGGTTCTTGTGGCTCATTGGACCAAGATTGCACTGTTAATCGCATCCATGTCCATGAGGTAGAAACAGCAATATATTTTTGTAAGGAGCCACTTGGTTTTCAGTTGAAAAACATTATGCAAATGTACAGTATCAATTAATAACTGTTTAATTGGAAAATGATTCAATATGTCTACTAAATAGACTCTCATTTATTTTACAGTGTTTTCTCAGCAAATGCAAAATACATCATTCCCAGAAAAGACATCAACCCTGGAGAATTTTGGAAGAGTGAAGCAGATGTACCCTCCGAATCTGCTAAAGCTGCATGTATCTCAGCAGGAATATTCATAGAGGAATATTACATTCACTCTGTAGTGAAGAGCATTATCCCACAGCATTAATAATCAAAGATGTGTAACATGCTATCTCTGGAGATACATGCTTTGTGCAATATCTGACAGACAGAGAAGAGGCCATGAAAGTCACACAGTCTGATTTTTTTGTGATGGAAAGTTCATTTTGTTTATTGGTCTGCTGTTTGAATATTATGACTCATTAAGAGGAGAGGAAATGGAGACATCTTGGGGCAGGGGAGTGGGATGATTACTGCTATTAGGAGTTGTCAAGTATTTTGAAAGGAGGGACTGCTCCTAACCTGCAAGGTGGGACAATCAAGTGAGGAGACACTGGAGCCTCAGACAGGATGGAATATGGGGCATCATGTTTCCAAAAGGATGGAGAACAAGACTTGAGAACCTGAGGGGATGAAACAGTTTCCTGCAAATTAATAAACCACTGAGTTTACTTCAGGTAAGCCTAGCTGAAAGGATATGCTTAAAAGATCACAGATTGGTTCATGGACTCTTTTTATTTCTATTTCTTTTTACCTAGGAATTTTAAATTTTCTATTCTGAAGAAAGTTAGTTCTTCTGGTTAACATTCTAATAAAAATGGGAGGTTGTTTGATTTAGGCTGTCTATCTTGGAGACTTCAGAGATTAGGAAAAGAATGAGGCAGTTCACTTCAGGCTCTTAGTAATTCTAGGTCCCACCATATTCTGCATTGTTGAAGATGATTGTCTACTCTCCCTGTGAATTTCTTTATTTTTAATATTTCAAACAAAGCTGTCTTTTTAATTTTGAGCTCAAGTTGCTATTTTTCAGTGAACGTGAAATGCTGAATACGAAAAGCCTCCAAAAATCTGTTGTTTTCAGTTCCTTAACAGTTGGAAATCGGATTTGAAAAGTTGGCGTATACTATGAAAAACATTTGCCCAGTTTATTTTTTATGACTCTGATTTTCATAATAATGGCTCAGTGAGATTCTTAACTTGTTCTGCTCTTTTTATCCACAGTAAATTTAGATGCTATCCAGCAAAAATAATATTTTACCCACCCCCAAAGGTGAGTAAAATACGGCCTCCAGTAAGTCCTTGTAGGATTTGCTTGTTTTTTCTGCTACAAATTCTGATCTTCCTGTTTCAGTTATACAGTTCTTAAATTCAGGACACTTTTGTTGGTTTGAGGTTTCTTTTTGTTGTTGCTGGTTTTTGTTTGTTTGGGGTGTTTTTTAAATTTTATAATCTTACAAGACGGTATATGATTAATTTCTTCTATTTCATCTTCTTCCTATTCTTCTGTTTCATCTTAGAATATTCAGCATCCTCTTCCTATCTTACCTCTTTTTTTCATGTGTTCAGTTACTTTAGTCAATTTTCCATAAATGCAAATTTGTAGATGTTCACACATTCATTTCTTGAGCACTCAAGCTTCCTAAACTTGAAACTATAAATTAGACCTACTTCATTTTTCCAGTTTTCTTGATGATACACATTTCAATCCAAAACACTAGGCCTTTGAAGAGATCATCTTCAGAGACTTCTATTCTGCAGAGTTCAGGTCTGAGCCATAAACACAGGTTTAAATTGTAGTCAAATTCCTTTCTGCATTTCACTGCTTAAGATGCATAGAGCTTCTCTCGTGATTTAAGTGAATTAAAAGTCTGAGATGAGCTTCAGCCTAGCTGTTCTTCCTATTCTTAGGATAAGTGTTCAAACAAGTAAGGATGAAAAATGTCCAGTGTGGTTGTCCCACCTTACTGTGCTACATACAAAGGAAGAACTGACAGCAGAATATGTAGGCCCCATTTCTGTTAGAAATTAAGTATTCACAGAAACACTGTCATTATAAAATTTACTTATTTGTGAAGAGAATTTTGTTACCCCTGCTATGTTTCATAATCTCTACCAAGCATTTTATGACTTTTTTTTTCCCTAGCAAGCTATTTCTTATGTCTTTCTTCAAAATTTAAGCTTATTTCACATAAGAAAACTGGCTACATCCTCTTATGGTGATCAACGGGATATTCTGTGAAAGGTCACAGAGTCCTGAACAGCTTTCACCTGGCAATATGAATTAATATTTTCCTGATCATGCAACACTTCATATTACTGCTGCCTGGGAAGATGGTAACAAGTGTCTGAGGTTCTACAGTAAAAGATGATGTAAGATTTTTCCTTTGAGGAGACAGGCATTTGCTAAAGTACCATTTTAATATTTATTTTTACTATTGAGAAATATATAACTGTTTTGGTAGGCAATTTAGCTGCTATGTTATGTGCGGAAGCAAGTATTTATTGAGGTTGCTATACATCCAATAACTGGAAATTATGACAGCAACATTTTTTTTTGTGTTTTTTACTGCTTCTAAATCTATTTATTCTTGTTACATTTCTTTAAACCAGTAACAAATCCCCTGCCACTTTAACACTTTTCCTGCAGTGAGGTAAACATGGATGAAGCATGACATGCAATAAAACTAGAAAATGTATTTGAGCTTTTTTGATAAGAGATTGAGCAAAACTTCAGTTGTAGAAGGTATCTACATACCCAGTGAGTATTCACCTCAGCATGACCCAGACACTGTTATTTTCACTTGTGGGAGAATATGTCATCCTAATGCCTAGGAAAACTTCAAGTTTCAGTACAACCTAATCAAGCACAATACAAAATATTTTTGAGAATTGAAGTCCCACTATATTAATTCCACAAGCTTACTATAACAGGAGAGGATACTGTTCTTCCTATGTTTTTAAATATGTTCTTACTCAGCTTTCCTTTGCATCAATGAGATGGTGATGGCACTTAGGCATAATTGCTATGCAAATTATGAAAAAGAAAATTTTGGAAGTCTTAAAACAATGGAGAAATATCTGGTGGAGAGAAGTGAAGGTGCAGTTGGAACTGGTACCAAAAACACTATGAAATGAGGAGCCTGTAAGACTTATTTTTTTCAGATCTTAAACACAGATGGATAAATAATGAAAATATGCTTTATATGAGTAGATACATACATGAAGTCTTTCATTTTTCAAATCTGGAAAAACATGTCACAAAATAATTATGTACTGGCAGACTCTCACCATATACTTAGTAGACATGTAAGTCCTAAAAATGGACATTATTAGACTTACAATCATTGCAACCAGCTATGCCAAGGAACCATTATAAAATACAAAAGGATTCATGTTTCAAAAAAGTTTTGATGATCAAATAATGGAAGAATTATTCTTTAGTCTTAGAATTTAGACTAGAATTATACTCTAGTCTAGCTGAGAGGGCCGAGTCTAAGATAGGCAGCAATATGATCATTTTCTGGGTGGCAAGAAGGAAACTTGAGGATTTATATGCCCTAAGGACTCCACAGACATAACCTTTATTTCCAGCAGAAGAAAAAGGAGAATTTTAGGATAGAGACAGTTTCTTCCTCAAAATGGACAAGACAGATCTTTTCACTGGTTGATCTTATTAGAATCCTGTGTATGGCCTTTGGTACACTGTGGGGTTAAGTTCCAGGTGCATGCTATTATGTGATGGAGAAGAGTATGGGATGAAAGGTCACTGCTGGCTTTTGATGTGCCTTTTGGTGTATTCCCTGCTGTTTTTGCAAATATAGATGTTGTAGCTGTTGCTGTAAGGACAAGGGGGATAAGGGTATGTAGCCTCTCCTTACAGGAGCTACTGTACCAAACCTACTTGCCAGTCCTGTGCTTTCTGAGGGTGACTGACTCAACTTGTTTCTCCAGGGCTCTGCCTCACCTCTATGACTCCCCCTTCTCCTCACTACTAGCTTCACCACAACCATCATTCATTTCTTAAATTTCTTCTTTAAATAAACCCAAACATTTCTGAGAAGATTCAGCCTGGTCCCAGCACACCCATTGCCCCATGAGCCAGACCTTGTGTAGCAGCTCTGTGTTGCAGGGACAGGGCAGTGGGGGGCTGAGAAGCCACGCAGTCACCTGCCCCTCTGCAACCAGCTGGAGGTCCAGCCTCCTGCGAACTGGTCATGACACCTGTCTTTCCTGACGAGAATTTGGGATTTGCAGGTAAAAATGACTACCATCATTCATACTAGTGCAATGTTCAGTGAGAGAAGTTTAGCTTATTCTCTTTTGGTCTTTACAATGAGTCATTCTTCTGCCCTTTTTGAAAATGCTCTGAGAATAAGGAACAATTTTTAAAAACAGGTTTTTTTTCAACTTGTAAATGAAATGGTAAGCAGAGTAAGCAAGCCACATTAGCCAGAGTGAAGGAAAAGGTAGTTCAGAAATTGTAAGGAGAGCTCTTTCTTCGCCTGCAGTGCAAAGTCCAGTCCGCCATTTAGGAAGAGTGGGGCTTTACACGTTGGCTACATGTAGAAATTGTCTTGTATGGTATAATTTCTAAATGTGCCTTCATTAAAACTTTCCTGGTTGGGGATTAAGGGAGTGTAATTTGTCAGTGTACCAGAAACCAGTGCAGGGGTTCAAGCTGATAAGGCCTTGGAGGAAATTCCCTCCTACTGTTAGGAAAACTGCAAAGTGGAAACCCGAAGTATGACTGCTTTAGCTGATAAGAGAAAAATAAAATTATCTTGAACTAAAGAGGGTTTTTTTTTCATTCTCTTTATTAGATTTATCAAAAGAAAAATATTGATTCAGTTTATCATTAAGATGAAGGTTAAATATATGCAAAACTTTTTTTTTTGGTTCATGCCATCTATATTAATTGACTTCTTAGATTATAAAATATGATGTAACTAAATTGGTAAGCAGTGTAAGCTGAGGTAGCATAAGTAAGTTTACAATTTGCTTGTCATTCCTTTTAGGCTTCTACTTAAAACGACTGCAAAATTCTCAACTGATATTAATATGACCCTTCATCTGAAATAGAATTATTAAGCACTTTGGTTTTATCAGCTGTGTTGTAGTTTGCAGTGTTTGAAAGACTTGGTGAAAGAGTTTAATCAAAATGAGTAACAGCATTCCATTCAATTTCTGTAGTCTAATTATCCAATTTTCACTTATTTCATACCTGTGCAATGCCTGCTGAAGGACTGAGGTAAAGGTTATCTTTGACCGTAAAACTTATGTTACTGCGTGTTTATGCTTGCTTAAATTATGAGAAGGGCAGTAGAAGTGAACTTCTACTTTGCTCTTATGAAAACTAAGTGCTTTCTTATTTGCTTGTGTGACAGTTTTATAAACATTTTGCTTTCAAAACTTACAAATTCTGGTTGATGATTTAAAATTGTCTCTTGGCGCACTGCTGCATCATGAAATGCCTTTTCATTTGTCTGTTCATCACAGGTCAGGAGGCTGGAACAGCAGTAGTCATTTGTACTTGTTCACTCATCTAAGTGAATTGCCTTGGGCGATGGGTTTGCTCATCCTGGGAGATGAAATTTCTTCCTTTTCTCTGAAACAAGAGAGAAGTGCTCAGGGTAAGACGAGATCTTGCCACAGATGACAAAGGATCACTGGCAGTAAGAGTAGATGTGCAGAGAGGGCAAGGGGAAGACCAAGACACTGAGAAGGACAATATGCTCTAATAGCATAAAGGACAGTTAGGAAAAGTTCTGCTCTAAAGCAGAAAGGACAAACTGTGCACATCCTCCCTATGTGAAGACAGGAAGATCTGGTGAGTTCTCAGTGACAAAAAGACTAGAACACAACGCAGATTCAAATGTATTTTATTTTCATATTTAAATGTATTTCATCTGCTTTCTATTTCATGCAAATTGATATAATGTGTTCCCTTTTGCTTCTCAGACATGCAGCTTCAAAAAAATTTAATTGCAAACCAAAAGACTCACACCTTCAGTGGTATTTTAGAAAGACTATATTTAAGCTTTGGGTGGAGACAGGTGGAGGATTTGTCTGAAGGATCAGTACTGAATGAAAGTATGTGCCTGGAGCATGGGTACAAGCTTTCAAGACTGATCGTAGGCGAAGAGTTTTAATCTCAAGTATGTGCCTCTGGCTGTGTCTCAAATATGAGGACAGAATGCTGCTGGACTTCTGTTCAGAGCTGTGGTATTCACACAGACAAAGCCTCTGACAAAGGCTTATTCCACGTCCAAAGTCAGATGGGACTCTGCAATGCTACCCTTTGGTACCTGTAATCAATCAGTCGTCTTGGCACTCCCTAGCCATTAGGAACCCACATTGATAATGAGGCCAAATGTCTTGATTCAGCATGCTCATTTAGAAATGAAGCACATTTTAACATTTTGTCTAAAACATACCAGCTTTTAGGGGCAATGCTACAGTGTAAAGTTAAAAACTGTCCCTAACGACAAAGGAAAGGAAAGGAAAGGAAAGGAAAGGAAAGGAAAGGAAAGGAAAGGAAAGGAAAGGAAAGGAAAGGAAAGGAAAGGAAAGGAAAGGAAAGGAAAGGAAAGGAAAGGAAAGGATTGTATAACATTATGATTAAAGAAGCAAGAAATTTTTATTTAGCGCAGTGTTTTAGTAAGGTCATATTCTCTGTTGGTATGTGCTATTCCTTATATGTGTAATGCAGGTTGGAACATTAATTTTCTTCCTCTTTTACAAAATCTGCATGGTGTTTCAAGTGAAAATAATGCAAGACATGCTGCTAACTACTGGGAATGCAGTGTTCTATAAGTTCTCTGGGGATGCAGTTTTCTATAAGTATTTAAAGTTCAAATATAAAAAAAAAATTAAACAAGTAGATAAATATACCAAATATATAGATTCATATCTTTTGGGGAAAATCATAATTTGAAATATCTTTCCAAAAACTCTTGCCAATGAAATAAGTAAGCGGAGTCTGAATGGCAAAACACCATTAGCCTTTGATTTAGGATTATCTGGTGTATGTGTGTGTTGTTGCCACAAGAGGAGTTCCACTCTCTCACTTTACATTTCTTGCTTTTGCTCTAGTTCTGGGAACAGTGATTTGTCTGTAGCTTAGCTTAATGAGCTGAGCACATGGAAAACCAGTCCACCAAAAAAAGCCAAAGGAAAACAAATAAACAAATTAAAAAAAGAGAGATGTTTCCATTGGACTGACTTCACAAAGTGGCTAAGCTATAGAACAACACCTTGCCACCACTGAGAACTGGCTAAAAAACCCTCCAGTACAGGACTGAGCTAGATTCCTTCTCAGTGAGAGACAGATACTGACAACTATCACAACTTCAGAAAGCTACCTGATGTTTTAGGCACCATTTTTTCATCTATAGAACTTATTCTTTCTCTGATTTCTCTCCACACTTCTTTTATTACTATTGGACCATGAAATGGAGGTTTGCATTACAGTAGCACTTTGTTAACACGAAATTTCCTAGTATTCATAGAAATGTATACTTTATACTGTTATACTTAGCTTTTTTTTTAGTTGCAGTAGTACTCATATTTGTCTTTTGAAAAGTTAAAACTTTAGTGATAATCAGATTTTGAAGGAATTGAGGGGTTTGTTTGTATGTTGGGTTTTTGGTTTTTAGGCTCTGAGATTGCAAGTAGCATTATAACACTTCAGACAGGATCTGTCAGGGCAGTGTAGGAAACTGGAATAACAGTAAGATTTAAAATGCGGACACGAAGAAACACTATCCTCTGATTTGGGGCAAATATGAAAACGCATAGCATTTTTTTTTCATTTTGTTCTGTTTGCTTATTTAATTCTCTCCTTACACGTGTTGTAATGTTTGACATTCAGGTCAGCTGGACAAGAGTAGTTTGGTATGGTAAACACAGTGTGCAAGCACTGTATGGTATACAAAGGAGCCCGCTTTATTCAGGGCAAGCCTAGATTGTTTAACAGGAAAAGTAATGTGTACTGAGGTTGGTGAGATAGATTTCATTGTATTCCATAGCTTGTCGAAACTGTGTAATAAATGGGATACTCAAAACTGGACAAAGAGGAGAAATGGGTTTTTGCCCCTGATATCTGTATCACTGATAGTAGGCACTGCCACTCTTGACCTCCTTGGCTCAGCATCCAGCTGCTGTTTTCAGCATTTGAATATGGCTGTGAAAAATGACCTGACATTGCTCTCCAAAGAATTTGCATTATTCCCTGTAGGCTTATTAAACACTGTAACTGTTCGTGTAGGGATCTGTTTGTTAAGCAGTTATATTTGTGCTACTATTATATTCTCTGGTTTCCCTGCAGAAACACAAATAGAAATCAGTGTACTCAGTTTCTATATAAGTTAGTTTCTATACAAACATATATAGGCCTGATTCCAGTCCCATTTGCTCTTGAGATATCAAATACTGCTCAAATTTGAAGTGCTGGCATTCTCAAGAGGCACTTGAAGAATTTTCATACAGATTAAATAGTATCAGAAAAGATAGAAATGTGGGATGTGTGGAGAAAGGAATAATTTCCATTCAGCAAGCCTCCCACTTACCACTGAAAAGCTCTATATGTTGGGCTTGGGGCATGCAGAGGAAAGTGTGCAGAAGATGATAGCTTTTCTATTTGCTTCAGAAGAAATGCATGACTCAGTTAATGCCAATTGACACTGATTCTCTCAGTGCAAAGTACTACCAGACACCTCAGTGTATAGAGTTTTTGAGGAGGAGGAGCACAGGAATGAGCTGATAAAAGTTGTCACAGTTCCATTTCCATTAGGGGAACCACCATGCTGATTTATACCAGCTGAAGGCATGCTAACAAGGCACCCACAGGAACGTTGTGTCTAATTTTGAAGAGAACAGATCACTTTTTTATAGTATTTTGAAATGACCACTTAAGGTCTTACAGAAGGGAAGGCACTGTTCAGTTTTGCATGTTTTGGATCGGACTATGCAACCCCAAAGTTTTATTGAACTTAATTTCCTTATGACAGTCCCATAAAAGGAGCCATGGTAAGTTTTAGACAAAATGGATGGTGAATCATTTTGGGGGATCAAGCTTGTTTTCTTATTCTCCTTAAGCATGCATAAAATGTACACATTTTAGACCTTCCAGATGTTCCAGTGTTTTCTATAATAATTATTACTTTATTCTAGCAATATTCTAGCTATGAACATAGATAGATAGATGTGACTATGCCTCACAGAATAATCTAGCAAAGGGAAAATCAAAAAAGAACAAACAAGTTCTATACAAAGAACATCGAAATTTTTACCTGCTATAAATGATTTGAGCAAGCCAGGTAATAAAACTTTAGTAGTTTGCTTTATTCATTTGCTCATTTATTGCCGATAAGAATTTTTGAGGCACTGGATATATTCTCAGGGTTAAATCTCAAATTTTTGCCCCTTCTACCCCTTGCCCCTTCCTTTAAATTTATTAATAATCAAAGCCTTTCTATTATTTCCAGCTGAGAATTTCAGTTATTTGGCTGCAATATATCATTCATTGTTTTCAATAGGCCTTAATGCATGGTTATATTGACCTTGTGTAAATTTTGATTTAAGAACTAAGAGCTATTAACAATAGACCTCTGGTACATTTGTTTCTGCATGTCTTGTAGGCATCATGTGAAAAGCATTTTGAAAGTATAAGTAAAACCCATCAGTTTCAACAGGAAAAAATGACCCCATTTGCCATGGAAACTAAAGAACTTTATGAAAATGCACTGAGCTGTTTTCCTTACAAAGGTAAAATAATTCTAAAAATAAGACTGGTCCTTGGTATTAACTGACCAAGTTGAAGAGATTTTACTTTCTGACCCTTTCCAAGCAAAATATAAACACTTCTGAATATTTTTGAGACAGTCAAAAACTGAATTCCTTTTTTTCAATACTACTTTTCTTTCAAAGATAGAATGAAAACATCAAAACAACAAATGACTTTTTATAACAGCTGATTGTCAATATAAGTAAAGATTTGAAATATAAAATTACTTTTAAAACAAGTCTGTAGGAAAGTTATAGTAAATAACTTGCTTTGCCTCGCCTTGCCTTCCCTTCCTTTTCCTTCCCTGACATCTAAAAGTTAAATACTGACTGGAAAGTGTTGCAGTGCTTCAGTATCTCTAGGAATTTGGTTCTTAGTGATCCTATGGAGTATACTAATTCTATGTGCAAGACAGGCCAAAATTTTGCTGTCACTTGAAAAATTTACCACTGTAATGATGCAAAAAACCACCAAACCAACCAAGCAAGCAACAAAAATCTGCAAGAATAAAAAAGCTTTTAGTCACATTCCAGGGTGTATGCATTAACCACAATCTGATTAAGGAATCTGCCAAAATACACTTAATCTAAGCTTTGAGCTGTGTATTTTAGCAGTTCAAATTAAAAAAACCCACAGAAACCAGCAATTCTCAGGAAGGATAGCTTTTGCCCTGAAGGCCACCTAGAGGATGAAAAGAGAGGAAATGATAGCTAAGGAATCGCCACTGTTAAAGAAGGCGTGTCATCAGGAAATTATAATGCTTTTTCTCAGGAAAAAATTAAGTTTTTCAGAATGAGTCTAAAAATGGGAATGGATACTTTATCTATTTAACTTCTTTTGGATTACTGTGTTAGCACTGGCACCTGCTTTTACAGATGTGTTATTCCACAGAAGACATATTTAAGAGGATATTTTATATGAGAAGTTGAATCTGGCCCATATTCACTGAACAATATTAATGTTCTTTCAAGAGATCAGTAATTTAATTAATTACATTCATTTAATGTAACTCTTCAAATGGGAGTTGAGTATAATTATCTTTGAGTCTCTGACTTTGCACCTCTGGGGCCACAAATCAGTGTTTGGCGAGGACGACAACAATTATTCTAATCAAAGTGATGTAATACATTCTAAGTCAGCTGGTTTCATTTCTTAGAGGGCTAAAGTTTTCAAAGAACAGCACTCAAGTTTGGCACAGTCTGTGAATTGGCAGGCTTTGCTCTAAAGTGACAGTATGAAGCAAGTATCAGCGGAGAAATAGTCTCACTGGAAAGCCGATGTGTGGTGCCACGAGCAATTAACACAGTTGTGCATTGTGACTCTCTGTGCCACATCAGCCTCTCATAAGACCATAAACCTGGTCTCAACTGACTTGAGTACTGCTATACATTGAGCTCTGCTCCTCCTTGAAAAAGCAATTAGCATAAAACCAGCACCAAACCACAATGAGTTGAGTCAACCTGTGCTCAGCTTTAGCATTCAGATTTATTTTATTGCATTGGATTTCTTTCTTGGTTCCAATCTGACAGTAATGTGTTTACAATTATTTGGCTGGGTGTAAAAAAATCTTCCATGTCTATTCTTTGAGTTTTTTTTTTCTTTTAGCTATTATAAAGGAATTAAAAATATAGGACTTAAGTTAAGAGTCAGTACAAAAGTAACCAAGGGTTAGGTAACATTTTATTTACTTTTGTACTCTACTGGAAGCTATACTAAACTTGACTGTATGTTAATAAGATCACAGGATGTTTTCATAGAAGAAAATATTCATGAGGAACAGAAATGTTTAATTTGAATGTATTACTTATTCCTTCTGTCTGGGTTTAGCACTGAGATGTGCTTGCTTTAGATGGTACCCTTTTAATCCTGGAAGAACTGTAGTCTAAAAGACAGATTCACAAGATGAGAAGGAAAATGGATTTCTGAGAGACTTACAGTAATTCAGATTAGGAAAGTTCCTTTCCCTACTTGCCATTTTAATGTCACTTTTCCTCAGAAGAAGATTTCACTGAGCTTCCTTGATACAGGAGAACAGCTTCTGATAAGGGCCTAGTATTAGATCAAGGAAGTGGATGGGGTATGTATTAGGTTTGACACTTCAGAAAAAGATGATGTTTGTCCCTCTTTACATACAGAGTACAGAATGGTGATACAAGCATGCATGCAACAAAAAGAAATTCCAGTCTCCAAGTCTTGGCTCTTTGATGTTTAAACTAGTCAAGCAGATTTGGACAAACCCTAGTAGTTTGCTGTCTTGAAGGTTTATGAGAATACTTTTTACAGTTTTACTAGGTTTTGAAAGGACTGAATTCAGAGTTGTCTTAAAATGTGAACACACATTTTCATGTATTGTAGGGCTTAACTGTTACAGGGAATAGTTTGCAATTTCACAGTGCCATTTCATTCTCTTTTCATCTGATCAAGTGGTCAGGTGGCTAAAACCTCTATTTTTAGCAAGTTTTCTAGTAATTAGGATAGCTTGTCAACTTGTCTGATGATTTTTTAGGATTTTTCATATGTAAAAAATGTTGATGAGGCTTCTTTTTCATATTATGATTGCTGTATGCTGTAATTTTTTGTATGATTCTTCCTTTCTCTGACAAATTCTGTTTTGTTTAACTAAATTTTATGTCTCTCCCTTTCTGAAATAAGCTTTAAATGTAATTTCTGAATATCTTTAGGATCTAGACCTGAGAGAGACTAATGAGGGAAATGCTCAGTGTCTGTCCAGATCTTTGTTAGAATCCTGGTCAAATATCCTTGTCAGAATCCTGTATAACTGCTGCAAGGTGGGGATAGTGCTTAAGCTACTTGGAGACCCTTTACCAGATCACCTGTGAAATATTAAAATATTCAATTTAACACAGGAAATATTTAACACAGGCAAAACCCAGCAAATAACCCGCACACACTTATTGCTACTGGTGTGCCTATAGATTTAAGTGAAAACAAGCAACAAAAAACATAGATTTTGTTTGTGCTGTGTTTGTACCAAATAGTTTTTTGTAAGCATTACCTGGATGTGGCCGTGTCTCTGGTTTTTTTCCAAGCTTTTTTCTATAGTTAATTCATGTGTTCCATATATAATAGATAGTATCAGCAATGATAGAGCAGAAAAGATTGCTAAAGGCTAGATAGACAATCAGATAGCCCCAAATATGTTACAAATAATGCTATTGAGACATTTTCTAATGCTAAATAGCAAAATCTAAAGAAGTCTGCAGGGGAAAACTTGGATGAAAAACAGAGAATATGTGAGAGATTTTTAATGTACATTATACTCTGAATAAAATGGTACTGTGAAAGGATAAATGTAAAGTAGTATATTGACTTAGTCAATCACAACAGGACTGACACTGTAAGATAATTACCCAGCAAATCAAAGATTTTCTTTTTTGTATTTGCTGTATCATTATCATGATGTGATTAAAACTGAGTGTATATTCATGTATTGGTGAAAAATTCAGTGTATGACTCTGAAATTTTGTACATAGTGCAGAATCTTTCCGAGAATTTTCATCTCATTTCTCTCATCATGCTTGCTAAACTTACATTGTAAGCTGCAGCAATGTCAATATGTTGTGAAATAATCAAAGAAAAATTATTCCCTTAAGAATTCTAAGTCTTGCAGGTAATAGAAAATTAATTATAATTTTCTAGCCAGCAAGCATGTGGGAGGAAAAAATCTGTAAAAATAGCCCAACCAATGTAAACAACTCTCCCACCTTCCCCCACTGCCACCACAATAACATAGAAATTCCATTGGTGTGGAAACGTGTGCTTGTCTTTAAAATGTGGTGTCTAAGTGACTTTATAATTCTGCTTTCCATGAATGCAGTGGCTATACAGAGAGCCTACAATGAATGCTTCAGACAGAGACCTTCATAATTGCAAGAAAAATATACCATTGTTACCTTGTTGCATTATTATTCATTAGTCCCTGGAAAAAAAACCCCACCTATATCGGAAAAAAAAACCCAAAACATTTTATACTCCTATTACTATTTCTATATTGAGGGTTTTGGCACCACACAAATGCTTTAATTTGACAGAGGCAAGATATAACATGCAAGGAGCTCTTGTATTAAAAACTAGCAATTAGTGCTCAGGTTCCCTGAAAAACCTGAAAAAGTCTGTGGACATCTAAGCAAAATGTCAAGTTCGTCAAGGATATTTTGATTTTAATTGCCATATTTCCCTATCCTTAGCATAAATAATACCTCCTACTTCAAAAGTATTGGTAAAAGCAGAAGAGCTTAGGAAAGCCCAGAAATAATGTGCACAAAATAGAAGTAATTGGGGTATGGCAATAGCCTACAAAAACTATGAAATTCAAAAAGTCACTGGATAAAAGAGGGGGGCTAGGAAACAATTTCATTTCTTTTTAACCAAATACCCATAAAACTCACACTCTTGCTGAATTGTAATTACATTAATATTGGAGGTGTTTCTCTATCTAACCAATGATCTAAAGGGTTTGTTTGTCAAAATCTGATTTCTGGCAACACACTTCAGAGAACAGAAGTAAATATTTTTTTGTTGTTCTATTATAACAAAAAAGAAGGATGACCTCTGATGTTTCATTATGCATGTTTATTGTGTTTATATTATGTCAGTTTGATGATTTTAGGTGCTTTCAATTCTCACAAATAGTAAGGTACCACTTAAAAAAAAAAAGCACTCAAGTCTGACATGTAGAATGTTCTTAGTAAATGTAGTTGAAAAATTTTGCAATATAATATATTTTTTATTAGTAAAATAGTATTTGTTTAAATGTTTTTTAAAAAAATATTGGGGTTTTATAGGATTTAGAATTGAAAAATATTGAAAAAGTGGTAAATTATATCTCTCATTTTGTTTCATTTTAGCATTCAATATATTTTTTACTATATTTGTATTATTTTTGTATTTTGAGAAAATATTTTGATATTGTTAAAGTTATTTCAATTGAAGTCAAAATTTTGGGGATCTGATATTTTTATATGAGTTGAAGTCTCAAAATCAGTTGTGAAAAACTAACAAAATTATTAGTGGTCATGTTTTCAGGGTAAAATACTTCATTTATTTATTTATTTAGTGAAAATTTTGGCATGCTTATTCTGATATCTCCATGTCTGATTTTCCTGTACACAACACGAAGAAATGAGATGACCCAGAGGGCATTTACCTGAGATATGAGTACTGATATCCACCTTGGAAACCCTTAAATGCAATGAATTGTCACAATATTTCAAAATTTTGAAGAATGGGATAATCTGCAACTGTTAGTCACTCTTGAATGCAAACCTAATGATTCAAAGAAAAGGCAAGTAATAAAATTTTTTGAAAAGTTTCTTTTATTCTTTCACATTAGAAATAAAAGGAGATATAAGACCACCACCCCATCCTCTTCCTTTGCCCCCCCCGCAAAAAAAACAAACCAAACCCAAAAACCCCAAAAATTCTTGCAGTAGTCCAAATAGAATATCAGGAAATAAGAATCTGGAATGTCAGTGCTATCACTCATTTTCAAAACCTGATTTCCATGATTTCCTACTTTCCTTAAGTTTCTCCTGTAAGACTCTTTTCTTTTTTCACCCCTCCTAAATTCTCTTTTCACAAGACTCAAGTTAATAATGCAAAATGAAAGTTCTGATTCTTAAGATGGATACATGTTAGCATAGTCTTAATGGTCTTACTTGCATGCTTCTTATCACACATATGAATACATACTACTGGAAGAGAAATCTCAGTTTATTTAAAGCAAATGATGCATATATTTATTTTGTATTGAAAGTGGCTGTATTTCTGTTGTTAGTTAGTTTCTGTAACTGCACATGAACTAAATTCACTGTTTTCAACATAATTACTGCACTGACAGGCATAGCAACAGTCCTGATCTCAGCTGACAACCAAAATTGTTCCTGTCGCCATCAGCAAAATTAAAGCTCATACAGGAACACACAAATAAAAATAAATCCTATAAAATGTCTTCTCTGAACATGTCCAGGCCACAAAACAAGCTTCTGAGATATTGACTCTTATCTTAGAGGTGTTTCCTTCAAGGTCAGGCTTGAGGCATGTTAAAAGCATTTGGAAAGCGTGCCTGTTGCTGTCTGTTTTTTATGCTTTCTGTGAAGACAATAAAGGACTCTTGAGTTGTTCATCCAATATTCTGTGAAAGTGCACAAAATTGAAAAAACTGTGAGTACATGAGTTGTTATATAAATTTGGAGTAAAAAGTATACTAGACAACTTCTTTCTTTGTGAAACCGGCTGAGGAAATATTTGTTCAATTCCATTTAAATATGCCCTCTAGCAACTGAGACTTGGAAAAAAAAATAGCTAGAATGTAGATTCAGCACAAAGAGGTAGTGTGCTAAGACTATAATACCTGTAAAAGTTCACAAATCAATACAGACCCATCAATCAATTCTCCTTAATACACAGAATATAGGTGGACAGTTGGAAGAAGAACCAAAATATTTGGATAATATTTTGCAGGGGTGGATGCTGGAATAATGTAAAAATGACCACTGAATTGGTCTGAAAAGGGCATAAGGCATTGAAGAGATAAAACACCTACAATCTAGCTTCAAGAAAAAAATCTTTGCAAAAATAATAATTGCCATATACTAGGAATCTCTGACTGTCCCATTTAGTAAAAAGTCCAAAGGTTCAACTTTCCAGGTTAGTTTATTTTCTTGAGCCAAAAGAGTTCAGATTTTTATCTTTAACTGCTAAGGTGGTTTTCCTGAAAACCAAAGTGTATTGTTACAGCTCCTGGCTGTTGTTTATTCCCTTTCAGACACAAGGGGAATAAGGGTCTAGCTTCTAAGTTCTCAGGTCTGCCACTACCTCTCCATACATGCCTCTCAAGGTAGTCTTCTTTTACTGGTTCAAGTCTGTTCTTTATCTTTGATCTTTGTTAACTTTGTGCTTGTGGTGACACATTAGAGATCAGAGACAGTATCTCCAAACACATAACAGCAGGGATTTCCTCAAGAGAGTATATCTGCATGATACACTGGGAGCAAGACTGTATCACAGCGCTCTGCTCAAAATGTGTGCAGGAGAAGGATGGGCAATTCTTTATAATCAGGATAGAAAGAATATAGAAAGACATGTCTGGTAATTTTATTTGCTAATCCATTAAAGGGAAATGTCAGTGCTGGTTACCCTAAAGGGATGGGTAACCAATTCTTTGAGATTTTTGAATGTAATTTAAAAAAAAAAAAAAGTTTAAAATGGTGGGCTTAATAATAATCCTTAGAAGGTTGAGCATTTTATGGTCATATTAAAAATGCTATGGCAAGAGAATGTGCTACTGCTTCAGTATACAATTTTGACAGCAATCATTTTAATGGCCTTGGGCTTTTCTCATAGTTACTAATCTATATGATAACATCGTTATTATTAGATTATAATAACTGAAGTAATTCAAGGAAATTCTTTGTTCTATGTTAAGTTTGGGTGGGTTTTTTGTGAATCTCAATCTTTTTATCATTAATACTATATTGGTGAAAAATTATATCTATGGAAAACAGAGGAATGAACATACCAGTGATACTTATTTCTGAGTCACTTTGAAACTCAGTATAGGTTATATCCAAACAGGCTGAGAAGGTAAAAAGTATAGAAGCTCAGTGATGGTGGAATAAACATAAATCAAAAAACCAAATAATCTATTCTCTCTCATAGCTGGAAAATAGCTATTTTCTTTTTCCCCAGAAAAGGCTGTGTATGCATTGGATGTCTTCCCCTGCTTTTACATTATCTTCCTGAAAGGTATCTTGCATATTGCTGGTGGTGGGACCAGTATTTAAGTTCAGATGTGCAGTACAGGTGCTGAAGAGCGGTGCTTGAGGACGTTTTGCCTCTCTTGATAGTTTATAGTCACTGTTGCATCTTCAAAGGGCAATTCAGGCATAAAGTGGAATCAGCCTATGAAGTGTTATCTCCTTTCCTCTGATTATTAGGTTTTCAGTGTAGATGCTATATACATTCAGAAAATAACTGCCCAGTATTTCTATTACTCTATTACTCAAGTCACTTGATTTTGAGCATGTCTGCATCAATGTTTTGCAACAGGTAAGAGTTGCATTTTCGTAGTCTGTCTACCAGATTTCCCGACTTGAACTGGTTTGGCTCAAAATTGAAAAGTGTTCTCAGAGTGTGAGAGATCTTTGTTCTAAGAAATATATTTGGAAGATATCCTCCAGAAAATTATCTAGTGCGCTTCAAGTGCTAATGGTCAGTCCATTGTTCCAGGGTGCAGCAAATCTAAACCACATCAAATGTAGACCTTGGCAGAAATTCTACACATCCACTGCTCCAAATATGTGTAATGAAAACCGTCAAAGCAGACTGTGTAACCCAGATCAGCTCTTGACACCTACTCTGCTCATTGTGAAGCATTATATTCAGAAGTTTTCCAATTTTTTGTTTCAGTGAGGTTTTCTTTGTAATTTTGATTTGTCCTAATTGTAGATAAGGCAATGTAAATTTACGCTGATAATTTGCTTTCTCTCTTTGCATTTTTCCTGGTTAATGGAAAAATAAGATCATATTCTAATAAAATAATTATAATAATTTTGATTATTTTAAGACCATCTTCTTATGCAATGATCTAAAACCTAGAATGGGTATGACTGTCTCCATATTTTTTCTTGTTTTCACCTATCTCTTTCCAGGTTTGAAAGGAAGAGAAAGTATCTTTGTATCTTGAATGGCTGTTGAAACCAAACACCCTGCACAGTTCAGGAGCTAGTGAGAAGGTAAGAAATAGTGACTTCTTGATCACACACGGAAAGAAGGAAAATGGAAAAACCCCTGAAAATCGAACTTCAAAGAAATGATGATTTCTTTGAAATGATGAGAAAACTGAGGACAGTATCTATGGAACTTTAAAATAAACAAATCATTATTTTTTTTATTTCTAAGAATAAATTCAATACAACTGCTTTTCTTGGGGTTTTATATTGTGAGTCACTGAAAGTATAAGAAAAAATCCTCTGCTGGAGCAAATTCACATTGTGCCTTTGAAATCAGTGGAATTGCATATATTGATTTTCTTAAAACCATATCCACATACAAATTTGATGCCATTTTGATTTTATAAATCTAAAAGAGTTAGTTACCCAGTGCTACAAGTTTGTTTATAAAATATCCTGCTGTTTTTCTAGTATTACAGGAAACTCTGGAGAGCAACATTAAATATGGTAGCATAGTTCCATGAACTATTTCCATCCAACATTTTTGCTTCAAAACTGTCAGGATTTTGTATAATTATTTTGTGAATCCAAAAACTGCTTTTCTTTCCCAAGTGCTCTACAATGAGTACCTGTGGTTCATGTTTCACGCTGCAAAGGAAAGAGAAAAATTGCATGCATTTACAGGTGAACTGGAGTTGATTTTGAGGTTGGTAGGAATCTTATTTTAGAGTGAAAGGTGTGCAGTTTCAGGCTGACTGATTAAATCAGAGGTGTACTAAGTCATGCATCCATTCTGAAAAGCCAGAATAACATTTCCAGCAATTATGTGAGCTTACAGCTCTTGAAAATGAATTATTAGTACTATTTTCTAAGGCTAAGTATGGAGCCAGATACATGGTTGAGGGTCAGTCATTCATTTTTGGCCTTCTGTGTTATTCCTCTTATGTGACTACTTCTGAGATATGGTTGCGTAACGTGGAAGTGTCATCCAATAATAAAATATTTTATTCACCACATGTAAGTCGTGTTTGCCACTGATAGCCACATTTTAAATTACAGAAATGAAGGATACTGAAAGGTTCTGGGTGAACTACTTCTTCCTTAAAAGTGGGAAATAATCAGCTTATAAACTGCTGTTTATTGTAAAAAACCCTTTCTAATTATAATGAAAAGATAAGCAATGCTATATAAAATATTGTTCTTAACAAACATGGAAAGGTAAACAGCTCAAATTTTATACATGACCATTGCTTAGCAATAAAAAAGAAAAATGCAATTAAATGAACAAACTTGTCTAAACAGAACTGTAGTAGACATATATTTAGAATATAATTGTGCATTTTCAGTACAACATTTGCAGAATGTGCCATTATGTTTTTAATGATCACAGGTGTGTAGGTGTTCTATTTCATCTCTCATTAAAAAAACCTCAAGCCAAAATCAGAACAATAAAAATCTCTGAACTTCATGGGTTTTGAATTATTTTTGTGATGTTTAAAATACACAGTGTGCTCCTATTATTATTAGGTTGGTGTTCAGAATGCCATCTGCTGTCTCCTACCACTTTTGATACCTACTAATTATTGATACAAGTTTTTACGTTGATCCAGTCTTGCCTAATTTAGGAAGTACAAATAAGTGACTGGGGTGCATTAGCTATAGGCTTCTACTAAATTTACTACTGCTTGGAAGAATTCTCCAGTTTGTTTCACTTTTCCACACCAAGAGTGTTGTAAGTCAGAATCTATGTATGAAAATATGTTCAGAGCTGGAGATGGTCACGTTCTAAGCATGTATTTAAAAAAGAAGGGTTGGAATTATATATATACTGTTAAAAGCTATTTGGGTGACTTAGAATTTATTGTCCAGTGTGAAAGGTCAGAACTGTTTTAAAACACATAAAATAAAACAGTAGGAAAAAAACCAAAATTGAGTTGTGCCAGGGGCTACTAGCAGCAGTGGAAACTACAGCATTATAGCTATAGTAGAAACTATAGCTTTTTTCTAGTCATTATTTTGGACCTGATCATCGACTGCCTTAGGAGATACAAAGTGTGTCTGGGATGAGTCTGATTGCATTTCCTTTTGTGTAATTTTTACCCCAATGTTAAATATAAGTTTAAGAGCTAAACTATCTTTTAAGACCAAGATTATGTTTTAGTCTCAGGTGTAATTGTTCTGTGTCATACAGTAGAACTAAATACTGGCTACAATTGTAAGCAGACTGTTAAGTGAAACTTTCATTTATCTAAAAATATGCACTATTGCTTTCATAATTGCCAATACAGAAATGCTTCACTTCAGTAAGGAAAAACTTTGATTTTAAACCTGTTAATATCTACTCTTTTTTTGTTATATATTAATGTAATATTTTACTACACTTTTTATTTAATTTAAAATAACATAACTTTGCTGACAACTCACGATGAAGGTTAATTTTATACTATGCGTCATGGTGGGTATACCATCATGAGGAAAATTATGGGTTCAATATTCTTTCACGGAAAGAAAATGCACACTATTCATCTCCTTTATTTGCAATATAATAGTTTATATGCTTTTTTTCCCCATGTTTTGTCTTTTAAAACTTACACTAATTCTTCAAAAGAAGAAATAACTTTGATTTTCCATTTTTTCTTTTTCATATCCTAGACATCCAGTTTTCCTTCTTTACTCTAAAACCAGAAAATAATCTATTGCTTCTCTACATTAAATGATGATTTCTCCTTACTAATTTTCACCTCAGCCATTTTTTTGAAGGTACTGTAGTGAGTAAATGCAGGTAAACTGAAACTATACCTTTTTCCTCCCCTTTCCACCATTCTTTAATGCCATTTTCATCACTCTTTGTCTGAGAATGAAATTATCAGATAATTTGCAGCTATACAGTGCTAGTGAGAGAACAGATAATCCTGCTTTGCCGTGTCCCTAACTGTAATTTCTTTTTGCTGACTTTGCAACATGTCGTTTGGAAAAGGGGCCTGCATCATTAAGGAAACTATGGAAGTATGTAGCAAAAGGTCACATTCATGTACATTTTGTTGTTGTTTTTTATGTTTGAATTCTTTTTCTTTTGGAAGCAGTCTCTAAGGCAATTTTGTTAGCTGGCAGCTGAAAGCTTTATTCCAAGTCATGATTTTATGTTATTATTTTACATGATTGGTTTAATGATTCTGTGATGTTGTACAAGAAATTTAAGCTAAGATTCATGTAAATCCTTAAATTAAAAAAAAAAAAAAAATCAAGTGGCAAAAAATGCAACACTTTAATCACATGGTTAGACTAAAAAAAGAGTATTGAACTATTTTTTGTTACATTTCAGAATTTTTTGTTTCTGTAGAGATTTGAAAAATCACTTCAAATAACTTTTCTGGTCTTTATTGAAACCTGTTGTCAAAACCATAGGGAAGGGTAGAAGTCAATATTAGTTTTTAAATGTAAATAGATGATAATTAGGCAAATATAACCCTATTTTGAAATGTAGGAATTATCCAAACGTTAGAAATAGCCACAGGGCTGGGAGGAAGTTTGTTGTAATATTTTATTTCTTCCATACAATCTAAATTCCTTCAGTTTTCCTCATTTTACACCATCTGCTGTGCATATTCCCCTTTGTTTGGTTATCTTCTCAACGTCATACAAAATACAAGTGTAATTATATTTATTTACACTCTTCAAGTAGATAAGTGTAATTACATGTATTTTGATGTGGTTCAGCCACACAGGTAGTGAAGCTTTGAGGAGGAGGTACAGTTCTGAAGAGATCCCAAAGTTTTTACTTGCTGATTTGTTCATACGGTTCTTTCCTTTTGTTCTTGCCCTCTATCCAAAGGCTAAGAATATAAAAAATTTCCATTTGCTTTGGAAAAGAAATGCCATTTCTTTATTTAAATCCTGGTGGTTATTTGTCTGTACCTCATTCCTTTTGGCTTATTGTGGTTTTCTCTATCTACGCTTTCCCTCTTCGGTTAAATTACTTTTTTGTGTTTTAATTATTAGTTCCAGTTCTTTAGCCAATATCAATTTTCATTACACAGCTCTAATTTCTTTGGTTCTTTCCATCACCATCTTATTTTTGTCACTTATTTCCAAGGTAAGAAGGTGACCATTAAATCCTAATCTCTACGGTAAGTATTTGAGGACAGATTGAGGCATATATTTAATCAAATATTTTAATATAATTTGCATTTTAGCAAGGATCATTTAAACTTGTTTCTGTTCATCTTTGGACCCTTTGTCATCATATAACGGCATTAAAATACTAGTTCGATAAATATTCTTTCATTTACAAGGAAAATGTTTGATAGGTGATTAAGGGACCTGGGATTTCAGGCTTTTCCAGAGAGTGAATAATGTAACATGCATTATACTTCTGTTTTGGTTCTTGCTGTGTTTTGCACAGAGGCCAAAAAAATGAATTCTCTTAATTTTTTTAAAATAAACTGTCTGTAAACTGCTTTTACTTCTCTACTATTGAACAAAAACCTGTGCTCTTCCTTCACCTCACAGTTGCATGATAATTAAGACACACCTCAGAAGAACAAAGAAAGGAATGTACGCAAAAAATCACTATGGATTTGAACTGACATTTAAGAAAAGATTAGTGTATTTCCCTGTTACCTTTTAATTTTGAGGAGTTCTGTACTTGTGTGCTGATACTTTAGGATACCCTGTGGGTAGAGTCTGATGAGATTAAATATGTCATCCAGCTGCCTCCATCCTAGCCTGGCCCATGGAACTGCCATTTACCGTCAGTTTTTAACTTTTCAGTACTATTTTACTGTCTGAAGGTTTCACCTTTTAGCCAATGTAAACCACACCTTAAATGTGTTATGTTGCAGTACTGGATAACTTTGTCCCATACACATTTCTATCTTGGATATTCTTAATGCATCCTGAATATTCCCTTCCTGTTTCCTCTAAACAAATTGAAGCATTAGAAGTAGTTCCTGAAAATGTGGGATTATCCTCTGCTCTTATTTCACAGGTGTTACATTTCTCATCTGCTTTCTAGAGCGTGTGCTGCTTCAAGCATTTGCTTTGACCCCTTGTGACTCTACCTAAACCCGTGCTTCACCCTAATATGCATCCTAGGTTGATAGGCACTTTCCTGCACACCACACAAAGGAAGTTGAACCAGAGTAACAGATCTCACACCTTTTTTATTTTTTTTTTATGAAAAGACTCGCTCTGCAGAAGAAACATTTTGTACTCCTATGGGACCTGTGATAAGGTCACTCTTAGCAATATTGGTGTATCAAGGACCAAGTGATGTTAGAAGACATGATGGCCTTCAACTTACTGCTGAATTCCTTTCAGTATGATTCTTTGTTTCTACTTACTGTTTACTGGGAAAAAAGAAAAATGTATGTAGATACAAATATGAACCACAATGTCTTAAACAACATGAAATTGTAACCAAGTACTAGTCGTGTTTTAATTAAGCAATGCTTGAAATTAAAAATTCTAAGTATATGTACATCGGTTTGTGTTACCTTTCTAATGACATCATTTAAAGGCTTGCAGTTTTCACGGCTATCTGTCAGAAACAGGAGAATACTAAGAATTTGATCTTCCCAGATTTCTTGGAACATTTTTTTTTTCACTTAGAGTGCTACTGGAAGAGTGAAGCATAGTGTAACTACTGATCTAAAATTAAGAGTGTCTGTAAATCACTGGAGAATTTAAACAACACAACTTATCCCTTATTTTGATCTCTGGATTTATTCACTCAGAATGCTTCCTTGGGTCCTCTGATTATATCACCTAGGGAGTATTTTTGTCTTGATAGCTATAAATATATAATTGATTTCACTAGGCCACTCAAACTCAAATGTTGTTGTATCATTATCTTAAATAAATATCTGTACCCATTCCACCAGTTTTGCTGTAACAAACACAAAGAAGCAGTGATCATTGTAATCATGTTCAAAACCTTCTATTTTTTTTCATTTTACTATACCAGTACTTTGCTGCTTTTATTTTCAAACTATGTCAGTTTAATTGTCCTACTTTCTTTTCAACTCCACAAATGTTTTCATACCAGGTTCAACATTTAATCTGAGGAAAACTGCAACAACAAAATATTCAATAAAGTCATCACCTTTCTGCTTTCTACTCCTGCTTTTAAAAATGCTGGTAATTTGATCCCAGTTAGGAAAGTATATTTCTTGATGCTTCTCCTCTCACGTCTTCCCAAATATATATTTATCATTTAAAAAAACCCAGTGTTGCAACTGACTGTAAATGTTCACATATTCAGGTCAAAATGAACTATTTTCAAAAGGGTAAGAATAATTTTCAATCTTTCCTTACAATAATATTTTTTCTAAAGTGTTATTTTATTTTTAAATTCATGTAAATTAAAATTAAAAATTAAAAACTTTAAATAAATATTTTTCATTTTATTTCATTTAAATATTTTGGGTGGAACCAAGTGTTGGGTGTTTTTATTCCAAAGGTTGTCAGTTGAAGAACAGGAGCTTGATCATTCATTCAGATAAATGTTTTATTTGTATTGGTTTTTCCCAGAGCTGGCTGATTAGGTAGACTCTAGTTAACTCTATTGTTTTTGCTGGGTTTGTTCACAATCTTATCTATTCTGTCCAGTTTCTTCCATCTACTTGTCTGTTCTACCCAGCTATTCTAGTATTATGTTCTTTGGAGAAGAATCTTATTCTCTTTATATCTCTACTGTGTACAAAATAAGCGACATATAACCTAGCTGATTCTAGTATATTGTGTGTGTCAATAACAGTTCTTTCTTCTTTGTCACAGATTTCCTTATTTATTCTATCATGTTAGTCATACTTCTGCTATATCCCACTGAAAAGAGGTCAAGAGTATTCTTAGTAGTGCAAACAGCTTTTTTCAGTAGAGTTTAGGTCTGTGAATTGTCCTTTTTTTAAGAAAAACCTCTGGTCTCATTGACAGCCTCCCAAGATCTCAAAATGTCGCTCACACCTGCAGCACAATACTCATAGAAAAAGAAGTCAGTGGACTGTGACAGAGACCTATATTTTTTCAGACTGTCTGAATGGGGATTTAATTTCAGCACAATTGAAAAGAAGTACTAGCTATAAGGATGATGGTTTGGGCCACCAAGGCATCACACAGAATCTGGAGGATTGGATGAGTGCAGTGTGCATGACACCAGTGCACATGAGATTTGCTTTGAGAAAATAGGTGGGGAACCTGTCTGCACCAACTGCTTTAGGAGCAAGAGCTGCTGCTTAGGCAACTATGCTGAGTTGGGCTGGAGATGCTAAGGACCAGAACTGAAGTTAGGCATCCACGTTATCTGCAAGCAACCAAAGTATGAACCTTCTTACCTCCCCAGTCACTTTGACTCAATTATTATTAAACCATAGAGATGTGCAAGGTTCTTAGGGAGGTTACTTCTCGAGTTCTTTGTATACCATTTATATTCATATCCATGAAAAGGAAAACACAAAATGAAAACCTACTGATATTCCCAGACTGGTAAACTTCCACTCATATCTCACATTTTGTCAGGCACCCATGTCAAACATCCACAAAACAAATCTACAGAGACCCAAACTTCATTAGTCCTGCTACTTGTTTTTCCTCCCGAAAAAAAAAAAATAAAAAATTCCTACTCTCTCCAGAACATTACTAAGGTAGAACGGAGCAGGTACAGCAGTTTAGATGGAATTCTAAGCTTTAAATCTCTTTTTTTTGAGTACTTTTTAAAAAAATTATTTAATATCAAGAAACATAATCCTTTAAGATATATACTGAATTGGGATCCTCTCTAAAATTCACTAAAATTAATTAAGTGCACATTAGTAAGTTATATAAAACATTCCTGTAAAGTTTTGAGCCAGTGGTGCATTGGCAGGTGTGGTACAGTGATTGAAAGCTATCAGCTGTAATTTTATTCTGGTACTATAGTAACAGACTGTAGAGAAAGGGAGTAGCTCTAGGAACATTGCCATGTCTCTCATCACCTAGTGTGGATTTCACTGGAAATATTACATGTCATATCAACCTGGTTATGTACTACATGTCATGTGAATGTTACACAAATCAAATTTACAAACTTCAGCAGCATTAGAATGTCTTATTTATACACACATACCTAGGGAGATAATTTTTAGTATTAAAAGAACAAACAAATTCACAGAGTATTTTGTGATGAGTGAGCCAATTGCTCATTATAAGGAAAACACCAAATAAAAATCTGATTAGAGCTTGGAGATTAATGAGTATCAGCTGTCCAAACACAAATAACACTGACAAACAGCTGGAATGATAATAGGAGTAACTTGACATGCACCAATGTCCCTTTTAATAATACCATAGAGACTGTAGCATCAATATCACCATATTGTCTACTTGTGATAATGGCAAAAGCTAGGCAACATGCTGAAAGGATTCCAGAGTCATCCCTGCAGACAGCTGATATAAAACTCTTCGGTCTGAATTTAAAAATGTGATCAACAGGAATATTTTCTAACTCAGGCTGAATTTGTACATATCTGAAAATAACATTAAAAAAATTGTTGTCCTCTCTGTTTCAGAAATAAAACCTGGCATAAATCCCTCTTTTTTCAGTCATGGACTTTATTCTGTAAAATTAGGGTAAATTAAATCTCATTTTAATACCTCTTGAGGCAAGACAGATTTCTGATGAAAATTATACCATGCATTTTTGAGAAAAACTCATCACCTGTTTCCATTCTATATGTCACGTCTATTATTATTCCAGTAAAATGTGATAAATTTTCCTGCATAATTCTGTAAATGTATTAATTCTTACAATATTTAACTGGTAAAGAAATAACAGAGTGATAGAGATTTTTAGTTCTATGTCATCAAGATATGTCACATATCACTTTGTGTCAAAAGTCAAAATGATAAAGAGAAAAAACCAGAAGGTTTGTCCTGTTTGTTGGCAAAATGCAATAACATTAAAGTGCAAAGAGTCATTAAGTTTCAGATCCAATTTAATTATTCAAAGAAAGTTTTTAATTTACTGTATAATGGCATATAAAGGGAAACTATGCCACAAAGTGTCAATTAAAATTTGGCTTTTAATATTCCTCTGTTGTTATACTATTGCTTATTAATTAAATATCATTAAGGCCTCCATCCTGCTAACTGTAAAATTCTGTGCACAGTAAAGAGTAACTTCAGAGTTTTATTGGCCTCAAAGGTCTTCTGGTGCCTGAAGTTCTGTTCCTAGGCGTAGGCAGAAGTTCTACAGTTTCAGTCAAGCAGAGCAATTTGGTGCCTGCAGCCCATAAAAGCTTTCCTTAAACCAAGACAAGAGGTGTCCTGTGCCTACTGCTCACATCAGGTATAACCGTGCAGTTTCTAAATCAGGATCTTGGCAACCCTCATAAGCAGTATTTTGTCTACTTTTTCTTATAGAATATAGAGTCCTGTGTCGATTAGACTTGATGAGTCTAGCAAATCTGCACATCCGTAGTGTTTTTTAACGACAATTAATGTAAAGTAAAAAGAAATTGAATGAGTATACGAAAAAATTGAAAGAAAAATGAACAATAGTATAAAAATTCAGAGTATTTGAGAAAATATTTTGAACTCATTCCTTTGTTACTAACATGAGGACATAAGTAGGTGTTTCTGATTAATTTGACCCCTAGAGAAAGTGAAATTTTGTGAAAAATACTAATTGACCTTTGAAATTTTTCCATGTAACACTTTTCCTGGATAATTAGTGGCTGATATTTGAGATACCATTGTAGTTTAATTAAAATTAAAACTTTGTTTTAAAAAAAATACTATTAAAAATAACAAAGCAGAATAAAAATTTTTCAATCAATTTGAGTGAATTTTAAAAGATCCTCCATGAATGCTCTCATAATAATGAATATAAATTGTCTGAGTTCTATTTCATCACCTTATTTTAATTCCTAAAAATTGTTTACGCTAAAAATGGGAAAATAACTAAAGTTATTTTGGTCACCACATTGTAGATACAGAGAGTGAAGTTCACCTTAAAATGACTGCAAAATGCCTTTTAAGGCTTTTATTTTCTTTCATATACGATTTTTCTTGTATTTTTTTCCTTTGTTAGACTCAACACTGTCACTGCAGTGATTATTTTGCTTTAATTACAGATGTAGAGTCAATTAAAAAAAATTATGAGCATGAAAGAAATATTATAGTTTTCAAACTTTTATGCAACAATTGTATTTGCTCTGTCCTAACTCCGCTTAAATTTTGGTGAAGGAAGCTATGTAGAAATATTTGCCACTACTTATTTTCTAATAGATTGCTCTGAAGTTCCATTAATAACACTGTGGTATCCACTTCAAAAGCAGCATCTCTGCATGAGCAAGCAATTACATGTAAAGTGGATAATATGTAATTATTAGATATTCTGGGTTGACTGTTTTTCTTTGCCTTTTTTTTTTTTTTTTAAATGAGGAAAGACAGAAAAAAGGATTTGATTATAACTTCTGTAACAACTGTTGTTCTTAGATTTCTTCTCTCTAGTCCTTGATAATTTTTTTTGAAATTTTCATTTTGATTCACTAAGAATTAATAATCCTCTGTAATTTAATTTCCTTGTGTTTTTCTGCTTCCTGTCATGAAGTCATGGAGACGTTTAAAGTGAATGTGTCACTTGACCTCATGGAATTGACCATTAGCTCGGAGATGAAACATATAATTTTATCTCACAATTCTCAGATTGGTTTTATTCAAAATTACAAATATTGTTTTTTATTTCTTTTCCTTTGCATTACTAAATTTGCTGACAGTCAAGGAAAAAAAAGCTGAAAAATTACCGGATTTTTTTATTTCTCTCTCTTATGTTGTATTTATGTTGTATCGCTTTTCAAAATATATTGTTCTCAGCAATAAGAGATTGCAAAAGTTTAAATGATGTCTTTACTTTAGGGAAATACAACGTAAAACTAAATAATCCTATGATTCTGCCTTCCTTTTCAGTTGTGTACTGCTAATCAAACTGACTTACTGAGAGTTGATTTCGTAAAGCTAGTAAGAACTAAACCATACTATTCATACTGAATAATAAATTCTCTTTTGATTGCCAGTCCAGTGCTCTAAATGTTGATTAATAAAAGTGTGCAAGTTTTTCTGAAAGGGAGGTGATTCCAAAGCATGGGAAAACTTTGGTCCATCTGGTAGTGTACTTCTCCATTTTATTGAATTTTTCTGCACTTCTGAATGCCCTGCCATTGAATAGTAGTCATAACATGTCATAGAATAGTCTGGCTTATGTAGCTACAACCTAAGTTGGATTTGAGAGTTCAGTTTCCCATTTATTTTTGACAGTTTTAATGAGAACACATCTTTTACTTTTCTAAAGTATTTTCTTTTTAGATGTTGAACACTCATCATTTCACTGTAGTGAGGTGTTTTTTATTATTTTTTTAAACATTTGAAGTCACCTTGCCTAATCCTAAGGTTGTCTTGCTAGGCAAGATATCTTGATTAATCCTCTGAAATTAGTAAAAAAAAAAAAAAAGATCTTTAAGCACATGCACCTGGAAGATGACATATGTTGATTTAGATACATCAGGAATATACTTCTTGGCAGCACGTCCTTCCCAGTGTAAGTTAAAGTAGTTCTGAAACAGGGTAACTCAGCTCCTGCTAGTGCTTTAGCAGATGTTTAATTATATAGAGGAAAATCTGAACATTGTAAGGAAGGATTGATAGAACTATATCCCAGATACCACACAGCTTAGTTAAGAGCCAGCACATCGAAAAATTGGAACAAGAATGGTATTTCAACAGTCAACAAAAACATCCAAATCCCATTGCCATAGTTACTACTGCAACTCAGAGCGAATGATATTTGTCTACTGCATTGCCTAGAGGAATCATTCAGCCACTTTAAGGAGCAGTGAGAAAGATGAATGTCAGATGCCAGCAAGAGTCACTGCAGCTCTAGATAGAACATGGAACATGGGTATGAGATGGCAGCTTGGAGTTCTCATTTTTCGTATTTGCCTAGGGAAATTATGTCCAAGGTGAATATCCCAGCTACAGGGGAGATTGAAGGTGGATCTGACAATTTTTCTTTTCTAATAAATGCATAATTCATTCTCCCTTCCCTCTTTTAGCTCAAGTAGAGAGGATTAAAAAGCTAAAATTATGGATTCATCCCAGATAAGTGTAGGCACTTAACTGAGGATCCTATGTTAAGATCCTAATCATTCTAGGCTTGTGTTAAATTTAATGGAAAGAAAGTTGCCTCCTGAGAGAAATTAAGCCCTTAGTTGACTGGAATAACCAGATGAAAAAGCCCTTCACTCTTCATAATACATCTCTAAAGCTTTTGGGATAATTCTGGACCAAATATTTAACTTGGGGTTTAACAGGTCTGTCATGTTGAATGGAACACTTTTCTAAGGAATAAAAAGAACCAAGAAGAAATATTTCAAACCAACCATTTTTGGGTTAAAAAATGAATATTTCTCCTTTAAAAATTAATTCAGCATTACTATAAATAGTCACCTTACTATGCATAATAACTCTTGTATTTATATTAGTCTTAAAAATGTATTTATAATGGGCTGAGTTCCTCCTAATTTATTTACAGTAAGGGTAGATTTGATCTCAAGTGTTAAATAGTTGTGTATCTTTTACTTCAAATTGAGAAATGAGCCAAAGGAAGTTATGAAGGTTAAAATGTGATACTGCCTCAAAAGCAAGCTCTTTGTCGTTTGAAATGCCTAATTTCTCCTCACTTTTCCAAAAGGATTTTCAGCAAGAATTAAAAAAAAAAAAAAAATTGTGAAACTGCCAATAATTTTCCGTGTTTGTGTTAGCATCTGGTATTTTCAGATTCCTTCTTTTAAAGTCATTAATTCATATCCACCTGAGTACCAGCAAAAAACATGACTGTGTTTTTCTCCAAAATGTAGACATGATCTATCATGTTAAGTTGTAAGGCCACTATTTATAAGAACCAATGGTATTGTTAATTAATTAACACAACAAGGCTGTTCAAAATTGAAAAACGAAATCAAAGAAAAAAATTATTTTGGCTCTATGTTATTATTAATTTAAATGCCAGATATTAAGTATAAACTCTCCTAGTAAAGATTTATAAGGACTGTGTAGTTTCCATTTATGAAAAATATTTCCATAAAACATCTAATATTTTATTTTCCATAAACATGGCCTTGTCACACTGATTTTTACTCCTAATACTAATAAAATGTATTATATGTAATATAAGTACTGGAAGAAATCTCACACAATGCTTACAGATTCTGTTCCTTCAGAAGTTGGGGACCACTTAAACTACATTGGTTTTTGAATTATGAACTTTGTGAGGCATTTCAGCAGTGTGGCAGTGCCTCGAAGACAAAGATATACTGCTTAAAGAAGAAGCATGTATCTGCTATCACAACAAACTGAAACAAACTGTTAAATCAAATTAAAATGTTTAAGATAAATTTTCTATCAACAGTAACCACTGTTTCATGAATTTGTTTTGTGACCTCTGCTTGTCACTCCCCTATCACTCCCATTTACAATATACACTCTTCTCCCACCAATCCAATCACAGCATTTAGTTCTTCCAAGAACATACAGGAATGACATATCCAGGCTGTTCTGACTTTCAAAGACTACTCCCTGCAATATCAGGAGTTCATTAGCATGCTTTCTGCCCTTTCAGGTTTTCCATGATGTTCCTTACATCCTTGCATCATCACACTCTCAGCTTTTTCCTTGTCTTTCACAAGTGCTGCTTTGCCTGGAAGTCAAAATAGAGGTATCAAATGTCACAATCATTCTGGAGCTATATTTTTAATGTGCTTATGCTTATTGGCCTTCTAGGTGCCACCACTCAGTTGATATTTGGCTAAATGAATTCCTCACTGGAATGCTGGTGAGTGCTCTCTTTCATCAATTTATCTTTTTTTAACTACTTGTTTTAGTAAAATTGCTGGGCTGGCGATACCCTTGAAAATTCCTTCTTCAAATTTGATTGAAAGTGACTATTGCAGTTGTGAGTTACCTTCAGGAAAAGAGCAGTTCCAGAGAAACAGAGGCAGACATGCATTAGCATCAGATAATCTGGATATTCAGATAGTGGTAGATAATGTGCCTTACAGCACATAGAACTTGTGCATTACGTTATCTATGACTGAAACAGAGTTATTCAAAGATGGACTTAATAAAATTGGGTTTTAACAAGACACCTCTGTTACCAGAAGGAAATGTGAGGATCCATAGTGACAAATTCTTTTAGTTCTTATAAGAGGCCACAGAAGATTCTAATTTACATAGACAGAAACGCTTGCCACTTACCAAAAGATGTATTCATATTTTAAAACCTAATTCCAGTGGAGCTCTATAAGAGCACTCAGAACTCATTGTAGACTGAAAGATCAATTTCACTAGCATCACTTACATTTTATACTGTGGTGAAACATTACAGTCTCTTAAAACTTCAATAGTATTTATAAGGTTTAATATGCAGCTCAAGATTGAAGTCAATTTCATATTTTGAAAAAATATTTTAAAAGCATTTTGTGTATTGGCTAACAGCAAAAGTCTGTTGTGTTTCAGTTTTGATGGAAAGTTACTGTGCAGAAAAATAAGATGATTGTTGCTTTAGCATCTTATCAAAAAACCACCCCAAACCAGGTTCTGTCTACAAGAGATAAGCTGAAGCACTATTTAAAAAAAAAAAAAAAAGTAATTTAAATGACAGACTTCCCATCAAACATTAATCTGCAATGCCTAAGCATCATGGGAGTGACAAACCTCACTTCACAACTTTCTATAGGAGGTTGCAGACAGCTGTAGATTTGCCTATCTAGAACAACTGCTATAATCTAAAAGTTTTCCAGCATCACTTTCCATCACTATATTTTTCTGGAGAGTATTTGTGAATATCTTGAGCCAACCAGAACCCAGGGGATGGTTCTGGCAAGCTTTCTGTTAACCTCTGTCCATGGTGGAAATGGCTTGTGTTTTCCCACTGTTTGTTTTCTATCCTTTTATTTCTAAGTCTTGTGGGCATTTGAAGCACTTGTGAGTCTCTTCGTGAAAAAGGTTTTTGAAAAAACATGAATGCTTAAAAAATAATTTTGTTACTTACTTTTGTAGTAAGTTTCTCTTCCTGATGAGTTACAATTTTTTTTAATAGGCTTTTTTTTGTTCAAAATGTCCCTACAAATTTTTTGTATCATTATTTTAATATACGGTTACATGTAACTTGTCATGTTTTATGTACTCTTTTAATTTTCTTAATTTGTTCACCTCTTTCACTTGAAGATTTTAATATGTGTCAAGAACACTTGTTCAGCTGTTTAAGTTGATTTTCAGCCACAGTGACTTTTTCCTTCTTCCAGAATTCCTTTGATCAGCAGCATGAAGTAACTAGAGCATCTCTCCTGTGAGGATGGACATACGATTTTAGGATTTTGGGGATTCGGGTGTTTTGTTAGGTTTTTTCATTTTGGTTTGGCATAGGATTTTTGTTTGTTTGCTTGTTTGTTTGTCTGGTTTTTTAATGTTGATTCTTTGGGGGATTTTTTTGTTTGTTTGCTGGGAAAATACTGATTTAGAGTGTACTGTGATCAGAGATAAAGGTTTTTGGGGGATTAGCTACATCTTGAACCAAAATATCAAGACCAAGAACTGAAGATCAAGAATGATACTTAATAAAATATCTGTGGACTATCTAATTACTTTATCCAAGAGACAATCCTGTACTGTGTATAAAATTAATTGCACCATGGAGATACATTTATCAGTTTATATACTGGTAACTGGACCTTTTCATTCATACTGTGTATTTTCACAGCTTCTCTAATCTTGTTAAGTATGACATATTTATGAGAGGAATTACATCACATACTACCTGTCATACTGGAGACTTGAGTGAAGCCTCTAAGACCTTTTCCAATCATATGCTCTCAAAATTTTATGAAATGAATTTTTTTGGCTTAAGATAGATAATTTGCAGTATCAGGGTATATATTATATATGAATCACAATTGAGAGCTACCTGAAACACATAATTATGACAACTATATATGTATGTATGAATGTATGTATGTATGTATGTATGTATGTATATATGTGATCTTGATATTATTAAATGAGATTATGTAACCTAACTTTTGAAGCTATCTAGGTGATTGGTGAGACAAAATCATTGGAGATAAAACAAATAACTTCGTATTTAAAAAAATTAATTAAAAATAGAATTTTATGCATAAATACTGTTTATTGCTGGAAAAACCACTGTGCATCGATGAAAACAGTTAAGTTCTTCCCACTGACTTTGTATGAACACCTATCAAATGTGAACACATAGGAAAAAAGGCCTTCCTTTCCTAGTTTGTTTATGTAATTGGCAGATGTGAAGCTTACTGTAGAATTTTCTTATGAAGATGCAAATGCTTTAATATTGCAGCTTGCTATACAAATGATGTTTGTCAACGTTTATAAATTTGAAATACAATTTTTAATAGAAAAAGTGCTTCACTAAAAAGCCTAAGTTAAAAATACTTCAAGTTCTTTACAGTGGAAACCATAAATGCTGGAGAATTTGTCCTTCTTACCATGTAGAAGCTTGTGCCATGAGGAAAGAATTATTTTTCCTATTTGTATCATTTATATCAATATGATACTGTTAGCTTTACTTTGGCAAGAAAAAAATGGAATTTCATAGTAACTTCTGAATTTGTGCATTACTCCTTCCTGTCCCCCAAAAAGTACTCCTCTGACTGCAAGTAGATATAAGAGTTTCAGAAATATTGAGCTTAGTAATTTGCCTGGCACTGAAGGATGTTTTAAAGACAGCCACTGAAAAATGGGTATGAACTTCAAACAATATCTAGTTTACATATTTGGGATCAGGAAAGTGCTATCATTTGTTATTGCTGTGTGATGAATTGTGATTCTGATTTCACAATTTGTCTGTGAAGGTATTTCCAAACCTCAGGACATAGCTGTTTTTTGTCTTGCTTTGGATTAATCCACTCACTTTTGTCAGAATCTGGACTAGCTCTGATTCCCAGAGCAAATACAATTTACTCTCAGCAAACATTTTTAATTAAAAAGCTCATCCCTTAGAAATAATAATCATTCTGTATCAATGGCTGTTATAGCAGAGTCAGGCTCAGGACACTTATTTACATCTTAAACATCTCTGTGAAAGATTTTTCTTCAGATACTATGGGTCCTAAGATGACTCTGGACACATGTTACGTTGTCAGTGTTAAGAGATGCCGAGGCCTTTCCTAGGACTGATACTGTTGTCCTGAATACAGGTCTGGCTCCCCAAAGATCCAGATATTTCAATATGGTTGAGCAGATAACATTAACTCCCTACAAGATCTTGATTAATGGTGCTGCCACTGTTTGGACAGCCCCTCCTCTCTTCACAGTATTCAATACATTTTAATGCTTAAAACTATTTTCTCAGCCAATTTATAGTTTCTCAAGGAGAGAAGCTTATCTTTTGTACAGGGTTTTAAAACCTCATGCCTACACCAGCACTTTTATTAGCTATTTAACTACAAATAACTGACTAACAAAACTTTGTAATAATCTGCTTGTCCTATCACTAATTCAAAGACATTTATTAATTGCTAATTGCATTAAAATATATTCAGATTTTGTTGATCAGGATTCCTCCATACTTTCAACGCTTGCTAATAACTTCTGTTTATCTTGACATTTGCTCACTAGTGAAAAAGAACTACTATCAACATAAAACAGCCAAGGGCAGGTTGATTCTTGTAGGAAGTTAAAGTGGTACAGATACAAATATTAATGTGGTACAGATGCCATTTACATTTAGGTTTCTTTACAACATTGCCCCTCGTAGAACAGTATGCTGTGTATCATCTATGTTGGCCAGAATTGCTTGGTGATGATTGGTGTCAACATCTTTTTGGATGCCATCCTTTCTTAACTATTTAGCATTTCATGACAGTCATTTGAAATGTATCTCACAATGCCTACTCTAACAAGGAGGAAAGAATCCTGCAGCAAACTCTTGAAGGCCACACACCAAGTGGGGAATAATATTTGGTTCTCTCTCAACCACAGCCTTAAACTTAACAAAAGTTAAGATTTGTTCTCAGTTGCTGGACCTCCAGCCATTGCCCAGATGAAAAAAATACTTAGGAAAGAAATATTTTTGCAGCCTATGCCTTTCACTGGGAACCAGTGGAGGAGACTCATGAAAAATGGAACTCTTCAGGCTCTAACTCTGTCATGGTTTGACCCCAGATAGCAACAGCCTCACAGAGCCTCTCACTCACTCCTCCGAAGTGTGATGGAGAGAGAATCAGGAGAATAAAAGTGAGAAAACTCGTGGGTTGAGATAAAGGCAATTTAAGAGGGAAAGATAAAGCTGTGCATGCGAGAAAAGATAAACAAGGAGTTAGTTTGTCACTTTCCATGGCCAGGCAAATGTTCAGCCATCCCCAGGAAAGCTGGGCTCCATCCAGTCTAACAGTGACTTGAAAAGACAAATGTCATCATTCTGAACGTCCCATTCTTCCTCTTTCTTTTCCCAGCTTTATATGCTGAGCATGATGCCATATGGTATGGGATATTCCTATGGTCATTTGGGGTCAAATGTCCTCGCTATGCCCCCTCCCAGCTCCTGCTGAACCCCCAGCCTGTTTGCTGAGTTAAAGCCTGAGCCCTGGTTTGACATCTTGCCTTGAAGTATTGCCTGTGAATGGATATTCTTTTCAAGCCTCTGGTCCAGGATTGAGCAAAAGGCATTTTATGAGATTACAGTGTATTTCCCTTAAGTATAGTTTCTGAGGAATATGCCATTTGAAGTAATGGGAAGCAGTGCCTATATGCTTTAGAAGAGGTAAGTAGATCAGATTCTTAATATACTTGCAAGCTTACATGCTCACAACTTGTCAAACCAGTTCTTCTCATATTTAGTGTTGTTAAAGGTAATTTACCTGAGAGAGGTGCAATGTGAAAAATAAGTCATTCCTGGAGCAGGCTCCACTGTTCAAATATGTCATTTTCTGTATGTATTCTGAATACAAAACAGAAAAAAAACCCAAAAAACAAAAAACAAAAAACCCTGACCTGATGTATTTCATTTTAAATAAAATAAGGTGTAAAATGTACAAGTTATTGTACTGGTCACTTTTTCTGTTATTTCAACTTGAAATCCAAAATATGTATTAGTACACAAGCAAGACATAAAGGAATTATTTTTGATTATAATTGACATTGTAACTGGGAACTTAAGAACCTCAGCTTTCTAACCAGAATTATTTTGAAAATTAAATTTGAGATGTGCTGCATCAGACTGTAAATGAAAAGTAGTCTTTATATTTTTTCATTATATTGGTTTCATTTTCTGATGAAGGTTCATTTTCTGTAACATCTGAGGATCAGTCTAGATCACTCTAGAATTCAGGAATTACTCTAGAATGGATGTCTCAGGATCCAACATATCTTTTACTCCACATCTAACTCACAAAGCACCTCCCTTTACTCTTAGAATGTTCTCCTGGATACCATCTATTTGCATACACTGTGTGACACATTGAAAAAGCTTCAGGAATCACACTAACCACTGACTCCTCCATATTGGTTGGATAATTCCTTCTTTTATGGACCTCATTACCAAAACAAGGTAAACCCAAGAAATAATAATAATAAACCAAACTATAAAAATAGGTGTAAAATATCATTATTCTTTAGAACTAAAGAAATGTGCCTGGAAGAATAATCTGCTGATGGCACCAACAATGGTCTATATAATTTAGACGTTGCAAAGACTTAATTAGTAAGAACTAATTAAAGAGGCCCCAAACTGAAGATTCTGTTCTTCGCAACTCAGGCAGAGTCTAGAAAAATATGCAATCTATCCATTACTGACATAACTGAGTGAAAATCCAATGGTATCTTTTGATCCTGAAACAAAATCCAGAAGCTAGTGAAAAAAAATCAGTAGCAAAACACTCTCACAGAGTGTTTTTTCTTCAATTTGCATCTGAGTGACCTCAAGGAAGTTAATGCATAAGTAATTTTGATCTCTATTTAGCAAAATTCTGAAGATTATGAAACTACTTTGCCAACTACTTAAGTACAAGCTTTAATGTCAAGATCACCATTATACAGAATTCAATAGGCCTCTTTACTAACTGTTGTTTGTTGAGCTCATGATCAGTCAGATTCCTTAAGATTAGTTTAAAAAAGACATTTCTGAGACCGAAGTCTTGAAAAGTAGAGGAGTAGTTCTAAAAAGCTCTTTTTGACATTTAGTAAAGCTTATATGAAAACTGGTAACAAAACTTAAATAAAAAGGGCTACAAAAAAGATAAAAAAGTTTTCAGTGTTGTTGGAAAGCTGTGCAGGTACTCACTGCAAAACAGACTAATTTTTATTCAAATGTTTTGACATTTTATGCAGAAGCGGACAAAATTTAGAAGAAGTTTGAGCAAGTGGATTGGAAGCAAGCACATTTTATATATTCTCCACCTTTCTGTGTAGTTTTCACTGCTTGAAATTTAGAAATACATGTAAAGCTGTCAAAAATTAGAATTTTTTCTAAGAATATAATCTTAACACTTGTTAACACTCGTACAAATTACTTTTGTAAAAGTGATTTTTAAAAATGAAATTAATTTCTACAAAATTTTCAAATTTAGATTGAAAAGTTTTGTCTTTCTTAATAAGCTTACAAATTATATCTGAAAAAAATACTGGTGAAGAGCAAACATACAGATAATTACTTCATATGGCTGTTGGCTTGTAACTTGCTGAGCCTAAACTCGAGTAGTGTGCCTGCATCCATGTCTTTGCTGATATAGTCTCATTTGTCATTGTGCAAACTATCACATTGTCAGATTCACTTATTACAAGACTTTCTGCACATAAATCCCAGTTGTACCATTCTATTCTTGGCAGTGTCCCCACATCCTTATCCAAAGGCAGGCTCTCTTCCCTCTCTAACTACCTCACCATTTTCTTTACCATTTCCCTCTTAGATTTGAATTCCCAGACTCCCCCTCCCTCATTCCCAGGCACCATCTCTGCTTCCACCCTGATTCCTTATCCTTATCTCAGTTTCTTCTCCCATTCCAGTCTGGCTCTCTTCCCACTGTACTCAAGTCAGACATCTTTCCCTTCCTAATACCCTGGGAAAGAGCAAAGAATCGAAGGTTGAGTTAACAAAATGCAAGAAAGGTTTTAATTTTCTTCTCTCAATTCCAGTTCTCAACCGCCTTCCCACTCACAACAAGAGGAACTGTAAGATAGGAAATGTCTAAGAGCATAATCTATAAATAAAAAATTGAATATTAATTAAAATGACATCAAATGCAGTTTGAATTCTGGTTTTGTCAACTTAGATATCTTTCAGCTAAATCCACAGAGCAGTGGATGAAATGCCCCAAATGTGCTCCCAAGATAAACCGAAGATCTGCAAATTCATATGTTTACATTGCAAAGTGTTTTTATTTTTTTATTTTATATTAAATTTTTAATTTCATTTAGAAGGAGCATTACATGCTTGCACTTGTATGTCAGAAATAAACAGGAAGCAGTGTAGGTACATCTGACATTAACATAAGTCTGGGATAGTTTTGCAGATAGACTTTGAAAGTAAACGAATTCTTTATGTGTTTGTTCATTTCTTGGACATTATTTTTATTCTCCTTTGCAACTAAATGACTTTGTATAATAAGGAGTGCTTTCAGATACACATTTTATATACACATGAATAAAACTGTCATTTTAAGCTTTTGTTCATGAATGAAAATATACATTGATTCATTTTAGAAAATATATTTGTATGCAATATCTGTTCAGTAGGGAGATTTTAATAAAATATAATTTATTTCATTATGCCTTAGCAATTTCTACTCTTTCCCATGTGAGCCACCAAGGAAATTTCATTATTCATATTAGCATTTAGACCTTTGTTTTATTCAGTGACTGCATCTGCTAAGAATTTGATGTATTTCCATTAAGCAGCACACAAGTAAAAGAAAATAATGGCTGAGAAGAGAAAAAAAAAAAGAAGAGAAAAGAAAGCCAACAAAAAGTAAAACACATTAGCTTTACAAAAATGAGGGAAAACACATCTAAGAATCCAATTTGGGAATGAAAGTTTGAATAAGGTAAGAATGCCAGTGATTCCAAACCCTCATATCCCCACATCCTCAGTCTGACACAATCACAATTTTCTCTTCAACCATATATTTAAGTTGATAAGCAGAAAAATAAATCTTATTAGAACACCCTTATTTAACTCCACAGAGTTACTGATATATAAAGCGATTTTAACAGCCAGAGAGTATTTGTTTCAGCAAGTGTCTGGATCATACAGTGAAGTAAAGAACAGCCTGTGTGGGGTGAGTAAAGGAGTTAAGGGAGCCTAACACTCTCTTCTCACCCAGCTTCCAAGCCTGCTCCTAGCCTACTGATAGCATTAGAACGCAGAATAAGCAGTGGGAACTATGGAGCATTACAGTATATCGGCAGCCTCCCGTCAGTCGACACATGGGGGAGCAATTCAAAGGAGTGGGTGAACTTCTAAAACTTTGAATTGTTTTTTTAATACAGCCTCCCAAGAGTCCTACCTTTCTCATTTTTTGCTGTAATACCTTCACTCCTCTTCCACTTCCCGCTGTTGTGTCCTCCACAGTATATTTCTGTTCTGCAGTTTTGTCAGACAAGTCCCTTTGAGGCATTCTGCCAAGCTTGTGGAAGGGAAGACTCAGCAGCTGTAAGTCGCTACTGCCCCTCTCAACCAGCACAAACCCAGGCCAAGCAAATTGCTCTATGAATGCCCTGAAGTGCAGCAAGCCAAAGAAATGGCTTAATTTGCCATATGTTGTGCAGCCCAGAAGCAAAGGGTTTATTAGTCTTTGCACATCACAGCACCAATCAGCATATATTACTCATATCTTACCAGCTTTCAATTGTTTGCCATTTTGGGATTTTTTCTGTTAGGTAGTGGGTTTGTTTTGGTTTTGTTTTGGGAGTTCTTTCAGTTTTGTTTTTTTTTTTGGTTTTTGTTTGTTTGTTTGTTTTGGTTTGGTTTTTTTTGAAAGGAACTACAAGAGTTATTCCTTCTCAGTTCAAAGGCGGTGTTTTCTGACATTTCAGGAGACACTGAATTCATGATACATGGGTTATGGATGGGCCAATATCTTATGTGAGTTTAGCAAACAAGACAATATTGAAACACTGAATTACTATATAAAGAGGACCAATATTGCAAACATTTCAGTTCCCTTCCTGTTTAAAATTCTCACTTCTGAGTGAAAAGCAATTTCTTGCTTCCTATTCTGCTCTGTGCTGACCACTGATGATTTTGAGGTGCAAAGTAAGTACATGACAGAAAAACGAAAAGACAAAGCATATGAAAGCAATCAATTTCTTATGCATCCATATGCCTCAGAGATTTTTAATTGCCACTGGGGGATTTCAATTTTCTGAAATTATTTGCAGAGATGAATACTCTCCTAAGAATTGAATGACTCTGTAAGAGTACTAGCAACTATGTATAAGGACCAAACCTCTCACATCATGAAAAAATGCCTGTTTAGAAAAAAAGTCCTGTTTAACTTAGAGACATGTAAACACAAAAGTAAGCAAACAAACAAATAAAAATGCTAAGATATTTTATCCATCTAGAATGACAACCCAGATGGAAAAAGAAAAGAAAAAAATAGAGGTACTTACTGCTTTCTCAAGTTGTCTGGTCAATGTACATATTTATGCTCTTTTTAAAACTTTGTCTTCAAATAAATATTTTCACTTCTGGGTTAGTGACTCTTTCTATTTATTTGCTGGAGGATTTGCTGAGTCATCAGATGGAGTGTAGTCCTTAGAATTCAACAGTCCCAGAAAAGGGGCTATAGTATAATAGATAATCAAACCAAATTATTTCTAGTGTTGGTTTAGGTATTTTTGATAAACGAATAAATAAAACCCAATACAAACCCAGTAAAAATAATATAATATATTATTATGGAATTAAATTTCATATTAGGGTTTTTTAAAGATGACTTTCAGTTTGGGCTTGGACATATGGGATGCTCAGAGAAAGATAGTATCCTGAATAATTCTTTTTTTTTAATCTGTATTTTTTTTGATTTGTATTTGTTTGAGCCTCAGTATTGGCTGTGTCAATCCCTGTGTTAACAGTTTTTTGTCTATCAATCTATATTCTACTTGAATTAGGTTTTATCTGCAAAAATTTTATTTTATCTGCAAAAGAGTCCACTTTTATTTTTGCAATTGTGTTAACTGTGAAGTTCGGCTTTGGAGAAAAAAACCCCACCAAAATGTAGATCTGTACACAGGTTCTGTAGTTGCTATTGGCTTTAAATTGCCTTTTGTTCCACAGTAAAGTAAAAGAATAGTAAGAAAAAAGGTAATGTAGAATGATGTGCAGTGTCTAATAGTTTCAGTTGCTTCACTGTTAGATTTTCTTTCTATTTGTTTTATTTTGGCTGCAATCACTGGAATATGTTGGCTACAATACTTGCAGATGGAAACTAAGCACAGATGTGCCAACATAGACTCCAGGTTTGTGAGTATACACATTTTTATTGCAAGTAGAGCAAATAGCTTTCCCCAGATTATCCAAGTTGAAGTTGAAAAAGTGTCATATATAAAAGATTTCCTTTTGGGAACAGTTGTAACTCCATGTACAATTGCACTTTGAATGCAAGATTATCTTTTGTGGCTGTTATGGGGCAAATCTGTTTCTTTTAGTATTGTAGCCATTACTGTGGTTTTCTTGAGAAGATGTGCATTGCCTATGTGAGTTCCCTTAGACACAGCAGTAGTAGACAGAGCAGAAGCATATTTATCTGACTCAAGAACAATAGTATCCATTTGAACACTTGCTGAGCATAACTCGGCTGCATGGGGACACCAGCTTATTTTACACATCTTGAAAGCTTTTGGGAATCGTGATCATTGATGGTTTTACATTTGACAAGATTAGAATTTTGAATTGATTCTCTCATTCAAATTCATGACAAAAATTAAGTGCTTTAAACAGTTTTACTTCTGTTTTTGAAAGAGCTGTGGCCTGTTTCATACTTTTTTTTCACAGTGACTACATAAAAACTTAATTGCAAGGGTGATCTGGTCTCAGACCTTCAGCCTTCTGTCTTTTTTTGGTCTTTCCAACTAATTTCTGTAAGATTACATAACAGAACTAACCCTTGAGAAATAAGTAGTTTCTAGGAAAAAAATATTGACAAAAATAATTAATGTCTGATTGAATATGCAATAAATTAAATGGCAAAATATGACAAATGACAAACTATTTCATATCAATCGTTTTGTTTCGGTTTTCTAGTTTCACAATCTAATACTTGAAACACTATATGTTCCTAGCTGATATTTAATGTTTTCTCTTTACTACATTAATGTTTAAAGCAGCCTAAAGAGTTCTTGCTTTTAAAACATTCATGACTGCTGCTCTTTTATGTGAAATAAATTTCAAAGGAAGAATCCCTACTTCACTTATTAACCAATTCACATGTCTTCTCACTTGCCTAAGCAATTTTTAGTTGTTTTATCCATTAATCTGAGTCGAAGTGCAAATCTGATAATTACACTGAAGTAACAAATATTGGGTAGATTTACATTTGGGAGCATGGCAAACTATTTTTTTCAGCTTTCTTATTGACACTGGAACTACATGACTTGGAAAAACAGCCATATTTTAAGGGAAAAAATATTGCAAAGAGTTAATGTTTATCTGAAACATATTTTCTAAGCTTACTTCTACTCTCCAGAAACTTGCTTTGATGTCTTTTAATGCCAAATATTAGAATACTATTCTAGAGGGTTTAGCGGTGAAGGACTCTCAAGAAATGTAAAGGTAAAAACTTCAACATGTAACCATACAGCTCTTTTTTCACTGGTGAAACTGTCCCAAGAAATAGTTGGGTAGCAGAGTTCATATGTTCATTCAACTCTGCTAGTGTGGTGGAAAGAGTACCAACCTCTTTTGATATGAGTTCCAGAAGTGGATGGAGACTCAGAGGCTGCCCCACTGCTTCATATGGAGAGCAGGTTGTTACCTGCTGCTGGTCCTGTTTGGTCTCTACTGCTCTGGTCTGAGTTTACTTTGGCAGCCATGAGCATGACAAACTCATGTCTCATTATTAGCAATATTCAGTCAGGGCTTCCCTTATTCTTGTTTTCATTTTCAAATGTAACTTGTGAAATTTACTCTGCTTTTCAGATGAGCATCACAAGAGACTGATGCCAATCTGCAGAAGAATTCCCTCCAGCAATCTATATTTGAGCCCATGGCAGAGTCTGCAGGCAGTTTTTTGGCAGCATTAGAGATACTTCTGTGTTTGCCACTTAATTAACTGTTGATGGACCATCTGGGCAGCTTATTCTTTATGCATGTAATTTTTCTTTGGTTCACCTTGGAATCTGTATAAGCAATGAACATTTTTTTATTAAAAAAAAAAATTGGATAAGTATCCTTTGTGATCAATGTATAAGCATCTTTTGAAGGCTATATTGTTCCAAAAAGCTGTTAGATTAGTCAATTTACATACTTAGACTTCAAGAGAGGAGGGTGAAATTGGTTACAATTGATTTTACAATCTTTTTATCCCTAAAATACCTGAACTGTTGTTTATCTTATTTCTCAGGGAGAAATCTGCACACAATATTCCATTCATGTCTTTAATTTGTTATTATGGGATGTCAGAAGAAGGTGAAAGCCCAGAAGGTAATTTTAAAGAAGAAGGGAAAAGTTCAAATAAATTGTTTTTCACTACCTTAAACAGACGACTGTGCAAAAACTCTGTTGTAACAAATATACAATAGAAGTCATCCTAGTCTTGTTTTCAAAAACTCTAACATCTAAATCAGGATCTAATTAATGAGTCCCTGTTTTGAAGATATTGAAAATAAACACCTGATTTCAGGGCTGATGCCTTCAGATAAAGCAAAACTAATTTAACTCCTGTGGAAAAAAAACCAAAAACAACCTGAAAAGAATCCAAATAATATTAAAAAAAAATAGACATGTCCATATTGATCTCACTTTTTTTTCCCTGGATGACCCTATTTTCATATTTTATCTTGTTTGGTGTTTTTTTTTTTTTTTTTTTTTTTTTTTTTTTTTTGTTTGTTTGTTTGTTTGTTTTTTTTTGTTTGTTTGTTTGGTTTTTTTTTGTTTTTTTTTTGTTTTTTTTTGTTTGTTTTTTTTGTCATTATTTTTTCTATTTTTTGCTGGTATTTTTTGTTTGCTTGTTTGCTTGTTAGTTAGTATTGTTTGTTAGTTTGTTGGTTTGGTTTGTTAGCTTGTCTGTTTCTTCTGGGAATTTTGCTTACTATAGAGCAGAGATCTTTCAAAAGCCTCAAGGCCAGCCAAGCATTGTCTTATACCTTCAAGCAGGTGTTTGGTAATATTAGCAGTCATTTCAAATCCCTTTTTGGACATTTTGAAACCTGAATGCCACTTCTCAATGAGTAGACCTAGGAGTATTTTGAAAATATTTTGCATTGTAGTAAAAACACACTTCCTGGCTTCAGCACTGTAGAATCTGGAAATAGTGATTGTCACACTTACTGCTGCAATTAGGTAAGTTACTGAGTTAATATAAAAAATAATCTTTTCATTTTCAAGTGCTAAGAAACAATCATACTTCATATACACCATGATAACTAAAGTGGTCAACGAGGATGGTAGAACAGAGATAGATATATATATATACATATAAATACATGATTCAAGAGCGATAAACAAGAGTTTAGCTTAGGAACAGAAGCTTTAAAGTAAACTTCTTGGATATGAATCTTCCTATGCTATTTAACTTCTGAATAGCACATTTTAAAAATTCCTTTGCTTTGACAATTTTTCTTTCTTTTTCTGAAGCAGGCTCGTTAAAAATAGGAAAACAGACATAAATATATCAAATACAAAAAAAAAATCTAAATTGGAATTTAGGACAAATTTTTTAGCATTATAAACTATGTTTAAATTATCATATTATTTCTGAAATTACTCAAATTCTTGTGGATATTTCAACTTAAGTTTTCCTAAGTCTCCATACAAAAGTTCCTAAGTCCAAAATAAAACCAATAGAAGAGAACATACACTTTCAGAAAATACCTAATTTTGCAGAATCAGGACAGCCTATTAGAAATAATCTGATGTTTTAATGTCTTTGTGACAGCCTATTAGAAATAATCTGATGTTTTAATGTCTTTGTGACATTTGTGATATATATTTTTAGTTGGAATTGGTGTTAATTTTTGATGACTTTCCGCTTTCTTCACTGATATCTTTGAACTTAATTTGAATTATTTTGAATATTTGTAGGCTCCAGTGAAGTCAATGGAACTTGCAATGCTGACCATATTTCCTTAAAGGGCTCGAAATCAGAAGGAAAATAAGTGAACTTTAGTTTTACTCCATAGATAATCTGACAAGATGTCTACATCTTGCTCCAGCACTATGTTCCAGAAGTAACTGGAAGTCCCATCCTCTGACATATAGAGTTGCTATTTGAATTAACTGTGGTAGTAACCCAATTTGAAATCAATACAGGATATTTAATTTTGTTTAATTTTATTAACCTCATACCAGTTGTGCCATGCTAACTTGCACTTCATTAATAAATAAGTGGCTGAACACAGTTTTTGTACTTTGTTGTACTTATAATCCCTAATCTATTTTAGGTGATGTCACTGTATTTCATGCTCCTGTTTTTGCCTTAAGAGATCCTACAGAGATTCTGAGTCATTTACCAGAGATCAGAAGCGTATACCTTCTTATCCTCACAATGTTACAAAGCCACACAGCTTAATTTTAAAACTCTTCACCCAAAACAAGCTTTGCTGTTTTTCCTTATTATTATTTATTATTTGCATTAATACAGGACCTAGAAACAGGCTGAGACAGCTGGAAGATTTTATAGCTAGTATCCTCCTGGACAAAATGTCCAGCACACAGCTGGATAAACACATCACGGGATGGCTGAGCAACTGGCTCACAGGTGGGGGCACAAAGGCTTACAGTGAATGGGGTGACATCAGACTGGGGACCTGTGACTAGTGGGGTTCTGCAGGGCTCCATCCTCAGCCCTGAGCCCTACAACATCTTCATAAATGATTGGGACACAGGACTGAAAGGGATACTAATCAATTTTCTAAACAATACAAAACTGGGAGGAGCTGTTGGTGCCCTTGAAGGCAGGGGGGCCCTGCAGAGAGACCTTGATAAATTACAGGCCTGGGCAATCACCAACCACAGGAAGTTCAACAAGGGATAAGTGCTGGATTCTGCACGTGGGATAGGGCAACCCTGGATGTACGGTATGGACTGGGGAATGAGATGCTGGAAAGCAGTGCCATGGAAAGGGTCCTGGTCAGTGGCAAGTTCAACATGAGTCAGCAGTGCCATGGGAGCTCTGAGGGCCAACTGTGTCCTGAGGGGCATTAGGCACAGCATTGCCAGCGTGGCAAGGGAGGGGATTGTCCCACTCTACTCTGCACTGGGGAAGCCTCATCTCAAGTCCTAGCAGCAGTTTTGGGCGCCACAATATAATAAAGATATAAAGCTATGATAGAGTGTCCAAAGAAGGGCTGTGAAGATGGTGAAGGGCTTTGAGGAGAAGCTGCATGGGGAGGGGTTGTGCTCATTTGGTCTATTCAGCCTAGAGGAGAGAAGACTGAGGGGAGATCTCATTGCTGTCTACAATCTCATGAAGGGAAGAGGAGGGGCAGGCACTGATCTCTTCTCCGTGGTGACCAGCAGCAGGACCTCAGGCCTGAAGTTGTGTTGGGGAGGTTTAGGATGGATATTAGAAAAAGATTCTTCACCCAGAGGGTGATTGGGCACTGGAAGAGGTTCTTCAGGGAAGTGGTCATAGCACCAGCCTGATAGAGTTCAAGAAGTATTTGGACAATACTCTCAGGCACATTATGTGACTTTTGAGGATGGTGCTGTGCAGAACCAGGAGTTGGATTCAATGATCCTTGTAAATCCCTTCCAACCCAGCATATTTCATGATTCTGTGATAGCTCACACCTGATCTAATGATATAGGCTGCAACCAAATTAAGAGAAAAAAGAGAACACAGTATTTTTAAAACAGAAGTAGTGGATAAGCCATAAAAATGGTATAATTCATGTATATATTGGCAATAACAAGTGCTGTCTGATCTTTCTGAACCTTTTAGGGGATGCAAATTTAGCCATGGATTCTGAAATTGGACCTTCACAAACAAACTTCGTGTACATGCCTTTTGGGAGTTTCCATGAATGAAATGCCCCTGTTGAGAGCATTAGTCTATACCTTTGTAAAGATCAGATTGCAAAATTAGGTTAGTTCATTAGGAGCTTTCAGAGGCATGTAAAGCCATTTAATATCCTACTAGGAGAAGAAATGCACACATACAAGCACTCTCACAACCTCAGCAACTCTTCCCCCAACTAAAGAAGAAACAACAAAGGAAAAAAGTTTCTTTTTTTTATTTAAATCTTGTGGAACTTTATTGGAATTTATTTTCACTTTATTGGAATGCCATGAATACCAGACATGAAGCCACAGTACTTAAATCTAAAAAAATTGAAGTAGTGTCTGAATTGTAATTTCTCATGGAAACAAGGTCCTTGGTTCTCATACACAGGTCTAAAAGTGTCTTCTAGCCCCTGTATAGTTGGGACTGAAACCTGTTCCCTCTTCCTTATTCTCAGTCATTGAAAAGTTCAGTAAGCATTGAGCAGAATTCTGAAAGATTATTTTTTGGTCTAGGCACTTATTGTTGTGACAAGAATTTTTTCCCTTAATATCAAGTAGGAGGGAGAAGAAAAGAAGACAATTTCCTGAAAAGCAATTTCATTGGGCACTGCTTTCTCTTTACAGTTCTTAGGAGGTTGTGAATGTTAAGAGCAATAAAGAGCTATTGGCAAGTAATTACTCCTTTATGGGTACCATTTGCATTTGATGCATGCTGCTAGACAGGTAATGATTATCCCAGAAACTTCCTTTACAGCTGCATTCATGCTCCTAATCTTTGTTATAAAGCATGTCTAAAGTTTTTATTATATTTTCAATAAAAACATGGATATAGGGAGACAGGTACTTCCACAGGATGATATATGTCTGTTTGTTGAAGATACGGGACAAAAGAAATTTCTTATATGACTAGACTCAGAAGTAACACCTTAACGTTATGTGCATAAATTAAGTAAGAGTAATCTGAACCTCTGGAAGCAATCTTTAAAAGCAAAATCTGCATTTTCTACTGTTGGGCTACTAATTTGTAAATTATCCTTATTTTTGTCTTTTTGTTTTGTTTTTTTTCTTTTAATTAAAAAAATGCAAATACTTCTAAACACATTAAAAATCAGTTTTAACTGTATCTCTACTGTGTATGATCCTTTCATGAAGCACTTGCCACTATGTATCAGTCATCTTTAAAGCATGTGATGAAATGCTCAGACTTCTCCTAAAGGAGATTCAATATTTTTTAAAAAGTGTTTAAAAACTAGACATGTAACAAGAAATAATACAGAACCATGGTTTTTGTTTTGTTTTGATTGGGGTTTTCAGGCATTGAGCACTCTAAATATATTTGATGTTGGCCTTACAGAATTGCTGGCTGGTTTTCAGATGCTTTATTTTAATGGAAGGTTAACTCAGTGAAAAATAAAAGGCTCAACTCAGCAGAAAATTCTAGTTGAATGAACAAATTCATTTTCCATGCATACCATATTAGCTTACTATAGACTTTATAAACTAAATTCTTCCAAAAACACAAATGAACTAGACGCTGTGCAATTCAAATTGAGACAAGGATTTAAACATTTGTCACAATGGTAGATTTAAAACATGCATCTAAATAAGGGCATAATCATAGCCTGATGCACAAAAAATATCACAATAATAAAAGAAGTATAAAAATAGGAGTGTATTATGCATTTGTATGATGTATTTGCACAGCAAATGAGAGGAATTTCAGAATGATGTTGCTAAGAGTTATGAGAATCTTTTTACATAATTCATCAATGTGCAATACATTCTGTTTTTAAACAGGGAGACAAGCACAACACTAAAGTGTGAGGCTTTAAATGGAAGTTTAAGACATAGCATAATATTTGATTTCTTAGCTGTCTGTTTTGGTTCTATTGTATGATTATGACAGCTATTCATCAAGTAAAGATATAAATTTTCCTAGTAAGCTGAATTTAATTTGCTGTATTTATTTTTTTTTTAATTAAGATATAATGTGATACTACAAGGATGTGTTAAACTGTGTATGTTGCCTGCTTCACTTGCAGTAAAATCCCGTTATATCTGTGTAGAACCAAATACGATTTCATAGGAAAAGTCTCTAGATTGGAACTTTCTGCATAAGTGAGGACAGATAAGGCCAAGCTGACAGGACTCAGCAACATGGGCTACTAGCAGTGATGGGAGCCAGATGTTTATGTGATAATTTCTCTCAGTTGTAAGAAATGTTTTGGTTTTGGTTTTATCTTGGATGAATTACAGAAACACAGAAACAATAATTTCAGTGTAGTGTCCTAATGTCCTCATTTTTACATTCAGATTTAGTTCCATGCTTGCTGACAGAAAATATTATTTTTGCTTATTTCCCTTTCCAGAAAAAAAATGTAACTTCATGCACGGAAAAAACATATTAGAACTGAGATATTCACACCACAGAAGTCATCTATTAGTTGCTTTCCACAGACAGAAGTGAAACTGGTTTGTTTTTTTTCCAGAAGCTGGTGACACAATAAACCATGTACTCTTACTTCCCACACCCTTCAAAATAAATTGTTTAATGTAGTACTTTAAGCTTGCAAAAATTAGAAGTTTTATTTAAGATGCACAGTACTAGATATCACAGATGCATTAAGATATATGATTTGAAAAAATTAAAGAGAGTGCATCATATAATCAACCTGATAGAATTCTGTTCAAATGGCTTGAACCAATGCTTTTCAGGATTTCTTTGAAAAGCTATATTATTGTGTAGGGAAAAGGCACAATTGCAAGAATAAAAATTTAAAAAAATAGAGTAAAATATCTTTTGCACTGTAAATTCGTTTATTTGCATATCTCCATTGGGCATTATTTGCCAATGAATAGGATTTAACTCTAAAAAAATCCAGAATTTTCATTTTGCAAGCAAAATCTATATATCAGTTCTACTTAAGTATAACATAAAAAGAGAAGCCTATGCTGAATCATGGTATGAACATTTCTTTAAATAATATCTTCAGAAAGGAAGAAAAACTAGAATTTATGTCTGATTTAAGTTAGAATTTTTGTAATTTTTAAGCAGACTTACTTGACTCTACAAAGATCAAATCTAAAAAGCAGGCTAAGGAATGACTGCAATACACATCTCAGGATGTGTGAGGAATACACATCTCAGTCTCTTAGAGGTATCAATAAATAACAGATTTAGCATAGCACAAAGTTTTTGGATTGTCATTACAATGTACGACATCATTGAAACATATTTTTAATACCCTACCATGGAAGTATTTTTCCATCACCTACTTAAACCTGGAAATGTCAAAAATTGTGCCATTACTAATGTTTTATATTCAGCTCTAAATGCCCATGTTCGTCTGAGACAGTTTAGAGCATTCAGAATCTTAACAATAGCAGAGATCTCTAATGGTTAGCATGTGATCTCACAGAGACACCAAAAATTAATGTTCTCCTGCTAAAAGCAGTTCAGTTTGGTGGATATTCTGATAGTGTATCTACGAAGTTGAGGTCTTCAGAGTAGACAGTTAAATCTAGTTTCTTTTGACTTACATCAGTAGAAAGAGGTAGTGCCCTCCTAAACACAATGGTAACAGAACACTTGGACCGGACATTGCAAGCCATGAGTAAATATGTTCTGTTATTCATGATTGACTCATTTTTCAGTTGATAAGTTGATGTAACAAGAAGCTTTGATGGCTTACATTCTTAAATCTTGATCTGCTATTCTGTAGATGAGCTGTTGTAAACACCACTTGGAAACATGCTTTTTTAGAAATACAGCTGCAAACAGAGCTGGAAGACAACATAATTTCTTTCTTAAATTCGTTTTACATTAAAAGTTACAATACAAAAAAATCACTTTTATTTTTTAAATATAATTTTTTTCTTTTATTTCCTCCGTATCTAGAGATCATTTTAATTATTGTTAAGGGGGTTTCCTGTGGAATATTTGCAATGCTGATGCTTTTCATTCTGGTTCTGTGTTGATTGTAGGCTGAGGTTATCTAAGACTTTGCTAAAAATAGAATTAAACTTCATTGCTAAATAATGAAAGCATTACTGGCAGATTGTTAATAAAAACTCTGTAATGTTTACGGGCACCTAGAATATTGATAATTTTATATAGGAAGATATCATGCATATTATATGAGAAGCAAGCAATCAAATATTTAAAATGGATTGGATGATTCAGCACATTAATAATAGATTACATCACAAAGCCTCTCATCACAAGAGTTATTTCTTTGCAGGTCAATAGGAAACAGACATTATTACCATGTAAGAACTGCTGGGTTTTTTCCTGGTCTGGACTTTTGGAATTTAGTAGGGAAACTTCTGCTGACATCAGAGTTTCAAGACAAGGGCTACATTCTAATTTTTACCATGCTTTGAGAGCAGAAAATTGCTTCATAAAACTGAATATGTTTCAGGAAAGGTTGTGGTGGATCCCTTAATGATGAAAAACCTCACTCTTACCAGATGCAAAGGTAAAAAGAAACTCTTTGTGATACAGCTTTCATTCCATCTGAGGATCAGATTTATTTTTTTAAACAACCTGCTGAGTGAAACAGAAAGTTAAATAATTGCTTCACATTTAATCTAGTTTCAGAGAAAAGGAAATAATTCATCAACTAAAACAATCTTTTAAAGGGGGCCTTTGAGAAACTGTTCAAGCAACTCCATAATTTTCTAAGTTCTAAATACCGGAGAACATCTGGGTGTTCTCCTCAATTAAAAAGCAAGCAAGACAAAAAAATATCATAGAGCTTCTTCATATTAGTTTCTTTTCAAAAGCAGAAAATAATTGTTTTCTCCAATTTCATGCCCCAGAAATGTTGAAGTGTTTACTATAGTAAATTCAAATTTATCCCAAAATTATCCATACCAGAAATAAAATTTTTCTGCCTTCTTTTTTCTTCTAATCCTTCCTTACACCGGCAAAATCCCCATACACAAGACACAAGATTATTTTGTAGATTATTAGGGCAAAAAGGTGAGGAAATTCTAGTGACAGTAAAAAATTTAGTAGTATTTATTACGGAATATTCAAGTTCTCAGAACATTTTCAGTGTTACAGACAATACTTTCAGACTGATAGCTTAAAAGTAGAACAAACCCCCTCCAATGTATCAACAACTTTCATTTGAAATATTATTCAGTTGCTCACATACACAGCAGGAAATAAAGAAGGGAAGACAGGCTTTCAAAACCAAATATTAAAACTAAATGTCTGTAGACTTACAGCAGATAACAAACAAGCAAAAAATATTAATGACCTTTGCTATAATTTGCTAAACTACAACACAGCTGGAAACACTGAAGGAAGAACCCATAAACAAACCTTTCAGTAAATACAAATTCTTCTTAGCAGGGAAAGAAAAAGGAATTTTCTGAAAACCCATTAAAACTCACAGTTTGAAGTGGTATAAAGAATTAAAAGGGACAACATAATACAATAGTCTAAAATCAGCATGTTATATGGGAAATTAATAGAGATTATTTCATCTGAATTTCTTTTCTAATGGGAAATTACCTTCCAAAAGTATTATCCCAAAAAATTAATGTACATAAATATTTTCATCTTAAGGTAAAAAACATACTAAAATGCAGGTTTGTTGGGATATTTTTTGAACTTCCATCTAAATTTCACTGAATTTAGATATTTGTCACAGATATTTGACATAATTGGACAAGTTATTGGACAGTGTATTCAAATTATGACACTGCCTTAAGAAAATCACAGTTTATTCTGGAAACTATTTGCAGGAAAGGACAAGAAGGTAGGGAATTTAAATCAAAATTAATGTTGAAAGAAGGAAACTTATGATATCTACTTTTATTTTAAATAATTTAAACCTTTATTTTGGACTTAGGTTTCAGAACATTTTCCTATGTAATTCTAAATCTTGCAATGTGTGTACTCATATATGTCTAGACAGAACTTCAGGGGAAAAGAATACAAGTAATCTGTTTCTGCATTTTCTGTCTCTCAGTGGATTCATAATGTAAAAAAAGTCTTTAAACTTAAATTGTTTTTCTGCAGCTCACCATATGCAGAATATATCTGTGTCCCACCACAGAGACTACCATAGAGCTAGTCAAGTTAGTTTACATATCAGAAGCATTATTAATTCTGCTGCCTTTATTTGTGAAGCAAGGTAACTCTGCAATGCTATCCACCGTGTCCCAAAGCCTTTGGTTATCACTTTCAGGGCCCACTACCTAGGCCAGACCTGGACTTCTGCCTAGAGAAGGAAGAAAATGCAGCCTGAGAAATACATTCCAACATTTGAAATTAAGGTGGTTCTTTCAGATTTATTCCCAAGACTTCTTTGAGCAGAGCTGTATTTCAGTGCAACACGAGCATAGCAAATTCAGTGCCAGGGTACACCAGACTAGCTGCTCAGCATACCTTGTTGTCAGTATGAGCATTCATGACAGCTATTAGTCCAGCATACTTGGACATTCAGAAGCTTGCTGTTACTAACCTGAAAACATATCCAGATATCCTGCAGAAATGCCTAAAAAGTATTTTTTATCTCTTGGGTATTAGACAGCACATTCACTCACCAGCTGAGCTGGTGATAAATAATACTTTAAACACGAAATACTGAAAAGACAAGATTAAAATAATGAAAGCTGCAAAAGAATTGGTATATAATAGCCAGGGATTTTTCTTATTTCTGCTACCAATTTTATACTGAGCAGGGAGAGAAAGAAGAGTTTTTCTAAAATTCTCCTTAAAGCAAGAAATGGTAGATGGATGGATAAATGAAATAAAATTTCCCCTTCTGTACCCAGCAACCTTGTTGAGTTGTGGCACTAAAAAAATGATTGCAAAAGAAAGCCTCCTCACAAGCATGAGTTTCTCCTGTCAAATGGGAGAATAATTCAAAGGCACATCTGAAAGAGATAGAGGAGGAATATAAATGCTAGATTAAGTAAAGAGTTTAGACACTGAAAGATAACACAGTGCAATGTCTGACTTTTAGTCACCGTCATAGGACAACATGAGTTACGAGCTTCCTACTCAGGATCTAAGAAAAGTCACAATGCCAGACCTTCAAAAACAAGCCTAAATATACTTGTTCTGTTTGGTCATAGGTTCCTGTCAGGACATAAATACCAACCCACTTCAGACTGGTGACTGCTTGTGAGTAACCTTCTTCCACATCATAGCTATAATATTGTATAAAAATTGTGACTAGAGTTCATCCTGCAAAACAGCATTGCAGGACAATGAATGTTTAGAATAAGTAATAAATGCAATCTTGGATGTAGGTTGAAAATCATAGCACACACTTATGTATACGGAAAATGCATTCTGAAATAAAAAAATAAAATGTATTCAGGGAAAGATGATATTTTATCATAACTTCATATAAAACTACAAATAAAACTTCAAAATAAAAACACCTCTCCAGTTAGACACAGCAGAGGAACAGAAGACTTCATCATATCCATGTGGATATTTGAGGGAGAAATTATGAATCTTCAAACACTTTCACTCCAAGGAAACATTGGAAGCAGAAGCCACTGGTTTTTGAGTGATATAGTAGTTGTGAAATAGCCTCACCATCTCTCTTTATTTAGAAATACAATAAGATCAAAACAAACAGCAAGCTCCTTTCAGTTCTTGCCCGCCACAGAAAATTCCAGGTACCAGATCATGGCCAGATATACTCGTCTGCAAGCCTGGACTCCGGAAGAATTTCTGACAACAGCAGAGTTAAACAAACTGCACACTACTAAAATGCCCAAGAATGCTTGTCCTGTTTAGCCACTTGGTCCCTTTTGCTAGTGGAAGGATTAAATTTGGCACACCAGTGGAGTTTCCATTTATGATCAGATAGGCTGTGGTATATACAGTTTCTGTGTTCTTCACATTGCCCTTCTGAGCCATCTACAAAACAAAGTTTTGTGATGCTGTAACTTCAGAATGAATGCAGTACCTGCTAAATGGAGGAGCCCACACCATCCCTGAAGTTTATGCTTAATCTGGACAGACCATTAGCATAAACGGGCAGAGTAGAGGCAAAATCAAAAGGAATAATTGTCTTACGGCAGCTGAAGAGCTGGCCTTACATTCAGATTTTGAAGAATTCATATTAGTCCTCTTGGTAAAAGGCAGAATTGACCACTGAAGAAATTTTTAGGTTCTCTTGGTATGATCAACAAATATGAAAGCAAGTTTGCTCACCACACTATCTGTGTCACTGCAAGAGTTTAGACTCCAGACAAGGCTGGGTAGTAAGACCCTAGATAAACCTTGATCTCCCCCTTTCAGAGGGTCTCAGTGGAAATAGTCTGTCACTCACTGGAATTTTATTGGAATAAGACAGCACAAATCTTAGCAATACAGTACTGAAGGCTTTCTCTCAAGCTTATGTTTTGCAGTATATTCTCCTCCTGTTTACCATCGTTCAATCAATTTCTGTTCCAAGCAAGTTTGCATTATTGCTGGCTGAATTATGAAAGATAAATTAAGAATACTTGATTCAAATCAGTGAATCATTCTACATGGACAAGTTGTTTCCATATTCTGTGAATGGTGGGGATAGAATAAAATTAATTTAATTCTTTTGGGAGACATCAGGATTGAGAAACAATTTAGTGAAAATTCAGGCAAAATAAGTTTTGTAAATATGCTGTTATAAAATGTATTTAACTCTGCAATAGAATCCATATACATCTCATTCTGTGCAGCTCATCTGCTTCTTCTCCTCTCAATATGTCAGACTAATTCCATTAGTTCTGCGAAAGACATCTTTGCTTATTTCATATCAATTTGTTGTTTGTCCATCATTATTGATTCTTCCTCTTAATATTAATTCCATTATTTTATAATAATAAATACCTTTCTCTTTCCTTTCCTCAGATATTGGAAAAAAGTAAACAAAAGGTTTACTCTTTAGAATCTGGTGTTGCATTCCTGGTATTTCTTTAACTTCATCTTTTTTCCCCCAGTAGAGAAATTTTACCTTGAAAGGTTATCCTCCTGTTAAGCCAAAAAAAAAACCAAACCAAGAAAACCAACCAAAAGACAAACAAAAATCCTGAAAAGTCCCATACTCATTTTTTTTCCCATGTCACTTTACCTTCTTATGTTTTAAGTCCACTGAAATTGCTGTCCTGAAATAGTCTTTCTACACCAATTCTTGTAGCCAACCATTCCTATGCTGTCCTTCAATAGCTACAGGTAACTTACCTACTATTTATTAAGTACCACTCAGTCCACTCAGATCTTTTGCACTTAGATTCTAAGTCAAAATCTGTATATATATGCTTATGTATATGATTTTCGTAAAAATTTTCTTAGTGCTGAGAGAAACAATTTTCTTTATGTTTATTTTATTTTTAAATAGGATGTAGAGAAGAAAATATTTAGATTGATAAGGTTGCTACATGTATCTAACCCCATCCACAGAATTATCACTGTAATATATAGAATTTTTATTATAATTGTCTACTGGTATAAATATTTCTCATAGCTTTTCCTCTTTTCTATCCCCCTACAGAGACTTTTAACCTGTTTCAATTATTCATCTTAGTTTTTCATCTTATTGGGGTTTTCATAAATTTCCTATTGCAAACACTTCCCAATGTAATCCTAAAGGCAATCAAAATTTAAAAAAATATTATTTGTCTTGAAAAACAGATAAGATAATACACAGAGTTCTCTTTACTTGTTTAGTTTTAGTGTTAAGAAAGGTAAGAGGACAATTTGCTTTAAATTGTTTTGTTATTTAATAAGAAAATGAAGAGGGAAGATTGCTCAAGTCGAATAAGAATTTAAATTATGTAAAAAATATAAAGGTGGTTTCCTAGTAAAATTATAAAATTGTATCTTGCTTATAAGTCCTCCTCACGAAAATACATTGAAAGAGTAAGTAACAGATGACTATTATAGAGAAGCAATAACACAAATAACACCCCCCACCTCCCAGTATTCAAAATAACTTATTAAATAATTGTTGACCCAAAGTACAGATCATGTAGATGGCAAAGGAGATGAAACAGTACTTGGCTATATATCCAAATGTTAATTCCTCAAAGAAATATAACCACTCCTCTATATTTCTGAGGAGAATTAGTTTTATTTTTCTGGGTGGTTTTTTATAAGTTTTTGAACCTGCACATCTGAAATAGTATTATTTTCTAGAAGTGTATCTGAGCTAAACTCGACTCATTCCTTGGTCAAATGAGGGGAAAGCCTGAATATTGCTTTCTGTATATTGTGTTATCCCAGTTTAAGGCAGTACTTGAGAAGAGTTACAGAGTCTGAGTCAAAGGCTTTACAAGCTAATAAGAATTAATGAAAGAGGAAAAATTAAAAAGGGAGCTCATGAAGAGCCTTGACTCAAGTAGTATGTATTTTTCCTCTGTGGATAACAAAGAAAAAAGAAAAGTAATTTTAGCAATATTACTGCTGCTAATGGTAATGCATACACCTCTGTGGGATTCAACAGAACTGTACTTGCATCAGCTAATCAGAACCTAATTTTTTTCTAGTGCCACATGCTTTGTGCTTTAGAGTAGACCTATTTGATCTGTGAATTTCTTGTTCTGAAGCTGAAGTATTTAGCTTCAAAAATGATTTTTTATAGAGGGACTGTAGGCATTACTTGTTCCTTTCAGCCCCTCCATTTGCCATCATGGGGATAAATATTCTAGACCTAGAAAAAATGAATGATCAGCAAAGGTTGTCAGAGACACAATGAAGAGGTTGGGTTTTTTTGTTTTTTGTTTTTTTTTTTTTTTTCTTAAGAGGGAATTTTTGGGGGGATTTTCTTATTTATTTATCTATTTAATTTTAATATATGCATTATTGTTTCCAATCCTGAGAAAAAACAATCTGACTTAAATGGAATTTATATACACTGCTGTATATGTAAGTATATATCTTTATAATACTCTCTTTCACAGGATGTAATTTGCAGTGCATACATAATGTTTTATTTTTAAAGATGTTTTTCAATGTATCCCTTTGACTCTCTGTTGTCCAGTGTGGTGCTGCTTTGGGATGGGGTAAAGCTAATTTTTTTCACAGTGGCAAGTGTGGGGATGTGTTTTGGTTTTGTGCTGAACACAGAGTTGATAATACAGAGTTGATTTTGTTATTGCTGAGCTGGGCTTGCACAGAGCCAAGGCCTTTTCTGCTTTTTGTACTGCCATGCTGATGAGGAAGCTGGGTGTGCAAGGGAGGCTGGGAGGAGACACAGTCAGGACTGGTGACCCCAGCTGACCAAAGGGATATTCCAGACCATATGACATCATGCTCAGTATATAAAGTGGGGGGAAGAAGGAGGAAGATGGGATGTTTGGAGCAATGGTGTTAGTCTTCCCAAGTAACCATTACCTGTGATGGGGCCCTGCTCTCCTGGAGATGGCTGACCTCCTGACTGCCCAAGTGAAACAGAGAACTAATTTCTTGTTTTGTTTTGCATTCTTGTGCAGTTTTTGCTTTCCCCACTAAACTGTCTTTGTCTCATTCCAAGGATTTTCCATATTTTATTCTTCTGATTGTCTCCCCGATCCTGCTGCTGGGAGGGCAAATGGCTTTGTGGGGCTTGGTTGCTGGGTGGGACTAAACCACAACTTATGCCTTCTGAGAAAAAAAGAGCTGTAGAGGCTAAACCAAATGGACTGACTGATTTTAATGCACCTGTCTACAGGCACATGGAGCAGATACGTAGTGATAATACGGGCAGACAATATCCATTACAGAGAAGTGAAGGTTTGTCAAGTAGAGCCATTAAAGGCAGATGAAAAGGGCATTAAAAATTAGGCTTTTGCTAGGAATGTGACTTTGAAATGCAGAACACCCACATTTTATTCCTTTGTCCCTTGTGATAACCTGCTACAGATGCCATGCAGCGAGTGTCTGGAAGTGGCTGTCATTCACAAGAATTACTGCAGTTATTTGCTTCAGCTCAGGAGATTAACATCTTCCTCTACTACAAACCTCTTTTGGAAGCCTCTTAATAGAAATAAGGGTGGCAAAGGCTAATCCTAAAACTAGGTTTAAGCTCAGCTCACTTTACTTGTTTGTGGTATATCTCTATCTCTTCCATATGGAGGATATTCTGGTTATCTGAACCTGTCTCCATGAAAAGAGAGAAAGGTATAATTAAAACTGTCTTCTGGAAATCCCTTTGAGCTCCTGGACTATATTATGCTGAAATGTTAAGAATGGAGAATACTTGAACCACCAGAAAAAGCAAAAGTTGATTAAAAACAAAAAAAGTGGTTAAATTATTAACTATGCCAAACTTTCAGTGGGATCTGTCAGGAATCAGAAAGTATTTGCACAAGTGCAAACACTTACAAGTCTGTTGGGCAATATGGGGATAAGAAACACTCAGTGACAGAGGTCACTGAACAGTCATCGTCTTTATTAAACAGAGCAACTCAGGCTGGAGATTTTCAGCCAGAGTTCTTTGCATGATCTTTTGAGCATGAACTCTCCTGTGCAGGTAAGAGTGCTGTTTTCCAGCAAGTGCTCACTTAAGAACTGTTCTCATTTGAGAGAAGGACTGAGAAATTTTGAATATTTTTATGCCTGAGCCTGTCTCCTGTGCCTTTCTCCTTAGAACGCTTCTGTTCACAATGATATTTCACTTTGCTTTAGAGGACTAAGAAAGGAGATTTCCTGTCAAGTTTGCCTGGAGATGTCTGGCAAAACATAGGTAGTGATTTATATTTTTTGTAATTCTTATTACAAATGAAGGAAAAAGGACTTGGTGGAAATTGTTGCATTGACTTTTATTGTCTCCTTCCTTCTTATAGGTACGCTCTCCTTCAGGCTTCTGAAGGAAACTCAAATTTTGAGTGACCAAACAATTGTTACATTTATGATTTAATAACATTTGTGCTAAAATTTAAAAAAAGACAATTGAGAGAAAGCAACTAATCAAGGTCTTCAACAACCTAATTAGTGGTCATAGAGGAGTCAAGGCCAGACTCTTCTCAGAAGTGCACGTTGGAAGGAGGAAAGACACAGGACACAAACCACAGCAAAGGAATTTCCTTTTAGATATGTGGAAAAAAACTCCACAGTGACTCTGGTCAAGCAATAGAATGAGTTGAATACAGCTTGCTGAGAGAGGTTGTCTGTTTGAGGAAAATGAGTATTTTCCCAGACAAGACCCCGAATAACATCACTGAACTCTAAAATATGCCTTACTTTCAGCCAACACTACACCAGGTCATGTCCAGAGGGCCGTAGCAACCTAGATTATTCTCTAATTCTGAAACTAACAAATTGCATCTATTGAAGAGAACTATTGAACTTTTCAATAACAACAACTGACACACAAATGTGATTCAATATTTCCTACCACAAAATTGCAAAAGGAGATGAAAAGGATATGCTGAGAACGAGAACATGAAAAACCTAAAGCAAGGTCTGTTATACTGGAAAGAAAAACAAACTACACTGTTTCAAGTTTAATTTCATCATTTATTTTCTTTTTACTCTCAGTCTGCTTGGATAATAGTGTTCTGTAATTATCTTCACCAGTTTATCTGTCCCAGTTGTTTAGTTTCTGTTAGAATGTACTTTTAAACCTTCATAAGACATTTGCCCATAAAAATTCTTCCTTGGGAGATTGATTATTGCAGTAGGCTGTACACATAACCTGCCTGCATTATTGACTGAACTTCCTATGTTCTTATATATTTTCCAAAACCAACATTGTGCTTAAGATTTAATTTTTTTTGCCTCACTGCTCAGAAGGGTGTTGGTCTAGCAAATGGCCGTTACAGTGTAATAGTATCAGATGTTTTCTGCAGACTGCTGCCTCCATCAGACATGTGTTTTAAATAGAAGTTACCATAGGTCCCACACCATACCTATTTTCTTTTACTTAATTCTGTTGTAATAGTTATTCTATCCAAATTTTATCTCCAAGCAATAAATGTAAAACTTAATTTAAGCTATACCAATTAGATCTGGGTTTGTGATTTTATCTCCTAGTTATACATTTAATAGTTGATTTAAGCTTCACAAATTGCTTTAGATCCTGGAGAAGGAGGGGCTGTGATCCTGATAAATCATACCGAGTTTCAGATGAAGTGCAAATGTGCTTGGTTAGGAGTTGCTGTTACTCAGGTTCCCTACGGTTTTCTTTACACTAGTAATTGAGTAAATTATGGGTCCAGTCCCATAAACCCTCAGCAGATGGAACTTCTGTTTCCAATAGAAGCTCCAGTTGCAAGAGGCTTGCTCCTAATCCTGGGGCCAGCCAAAACTGAGGGGTTGGAAGGGGGGAGGAGAGGCAGCACACAGCAGCTCTGTCCCAGGAGCAGACTGAAGAGTATGACCAATCTTTCACAGCTTCCTTTTTTTTGCCCCTTTTCTCTTGCCTTGGCAAGGAAGCAGAAGAGAGTAGATAATTTTGCTTCTCCTTACTCTCCTCATTGTGCTGTTTGTTTTGCTCCCCCAGCTAATACATGAATGACCTAGACTTGATCTTACCTCTGCTGGCTTCTGTGTCAGGGGATTAGTAGCATTCCCACTTTTGACCGAAATCACAACAGGGAATTTCCAGCGATTCGAAGGAAAGCACCTCTTAACAGGACTGAGTGCCATGCTGAAACAGCTCTGAAGAAATCCACTTTGGAAATGAATGTCTAGCAGGCAGGACAAGCAGGACAGTACCTCAGGCTGTCTGCATAATTTGCTCTGTTCATACCACCTTGTCATCTGCTGACAAACCTATTCCTCACACCAAGGAATCATTTCAGCTCAAGTTCATCAGATACCTTTCTAGACTAGCTGACAGCTTATCCCTTCCTTCATGTGCATTTTGGTAGCAACATATCATTCCACAAACAAGTAAATTTGAGCACACGTAGTGCAGAGGATTCCAGCCACTCCCAGCCATATCAGTCTGGGATTGCTGTTATACAGAGGGAGTCCTAATAATGCAATTTTAACTGGGATGCTGTAAGTGCGTGCAAAAAGGAACTTGTAACCCTGCTACAAAAACTGGATTAAACAGTTTTAAGATGTTGGTCATATTAGGTTGTCATGTCAGATAATTTCATAGTGCAGAGTGAGAGGAAGAGCTTGTGTTCTGAGAATGCAGCAACTCACAGGTACCAGTCATCTACTAAGAGGGCAGGTGTAGGGAAAAGAAAGACTTTTTGCAGGAAGGATTCTAAAATGGAAGTCAACAAACCTCACCTCAAGGAAAACTGTGCTGAGAAAACTCTCTCAAAATTGGTTCTGAAATGTCTAAGGACTTCTCTAAGGAGGTAATAGGAAAAGACCCCGGAGAACTAGCTGACAAACACAAGTTTCTACTTAAAAAGAAATGGCATTTAGAAAGAAAGTCTCCTAAAAAACCAAGACATAGATACTGAGCCAATTCAGAAAAAAAGATTTGTAAGAGTATAAAAATTACCAGACATTCTTTCTGCTCAGTTTTTATCTCAAACTCAAAATCAAACAACTTAATATCCCCTCAAATAAAACTGAAAAAGAAGATTCTGCAGCCAAATGCCATCAAGAAAACTGCAAGCTGCGTTCTTACTCATAAACTTTAACCTGCATTCTCATTTGTGAGTACATATGGCATGTCCTTATTTTTGTGTTTCTCCCTTGAAGTCATGCTAGTTGAGATGGCCTCAATTTATGTAAAGCAACCCTTAGAGCACAGTCCTTCTGCACTGATCTTCAAGTTTAACGATACTGTGCAAGGTAGAGATGGCCATTCTCATGTGCTGCAGATGTCTACAAATGTTGGCAACCACTATTTCATAGATAACTGATAGTTAATTGCCTCCTCGTGAAACTTGCAGATGTCACGGAATTTTCTTTAGTGAAATTTATATTTAATAGTATAATTTCATTGAATGGCATGCTAACCAATATATCTTTAAAATAATACAGGGTTTTCACAACCTGTTAATAATATATTTCAAGAAATAGTACAGTTGGATATAAACTTCTTCAGCACACACTATCTGCTTTCTCCTTCTTCCTACACTGAATCCATGATACTTAGGAGCACTGCATATATTATCATCTTTATCACCCCTTACCAAGTCACTATTTCTCTGGACTTCTTTTTCTTCTCCCAGGCAGTATGACATTGCAGAAATGACCTGCTCTGCTGTTACTCAGAAACTTCTTGCAAGTTCTAGCACCAAATATGTGAACAAAAATGACAGTGTGAGCAGAGCTCTGCAGAGCATAGTATACATTCATATCATGCAGTTAATTCTGAAACTATTTATCCTTTCTCTCTATAGTTTGCATATGACTGCAGATAAATAGAACAGAATTTGCAAGAGTGGTTATGCTAATGTATTTATTTTGCTTTGAAAACATTTCCCCTCAACATTTCTGGTAAAATGCAGAAGATAGTGGGAGAAGAATCAGTTTTGTCTATTTTGAGATGTGAAGTTTTGTCTCATGTCACAAATAAATGCTAAGACAGATGGCTAATTTGTCACAGGGGTGTACATATTTTTGTATAGACACACACACACACCCCTCAAGCACACAAGATTACTAACAAAGTATTTATAATTTTAGATATTAAACCTGTGAATTCCAAGGAAGCTTAGACTTATTGCAGTAACCAAACCCCCTCAGCTCCCTTTTATCTTCGAAAAGCATGAGATGAAAACACAGGACAGAGATATGTTGGACAAAAATGTACTGGGGCACATCAGCAGTGAAGAGTTGCATCTTATAGCTGATTTTGTGAAGAGTGTATCCAATATATTTTTAAATAAAAAAAGTTTTCCTGTTTCATTAAATTATACAAAAATAACGTCTGTTCTTGAATCCCTGAAAACAACAGAATTTTCTCATTACTATTACAAAAATCAATATCAAGCCAAAGGGAATATCCATCTGGATATTTACTGATCTGAACCCAATAGAAACTTACAATGTGCAAAGTATCACATTATCCTATTTCTGGAACTGTGCTTACATACAGTAATAGCCTCTCTGAAATAGGTGCAAACTGGGCAGAAAAAAAATACTTCAGAAAGTTAATTTCCTATATTTTGCCTGGAATATTGAAGACTTTAGAATCCAGCACCAAGCAGATTCTTATTTTGGCTGCTGTTTTATAAATAGAAACAGAAAATGAAAATTCAATTCACTGATTTACTTGGATATTTCTTTCTGTGTGACGCTGAACACCCTGAAGAATGGACAGGTCGTGGAGGAGATTAGATACATGACCAACAAATCTTGCAGAAGCAGCCAAGGGAACTAAGCAAATGAGGCAGAGTTGAGAAAGGCCAAGGAAGCTAAAAGATTATTTTGGAATATCAGGGTGACTTAATGAGAGCATCTCTAATAAAAGCAAAATAACTGAAAGTTATTTTCAGAATGTGAAAATATTCCTATATAGCTATTAGGTAAAAAAAGCATGAAAATTTTTGAATGCATTTAATTAGTTCACTTAAGTAACTATTTAAGAAGTTCAATTATTTTGCTTAACAAAATAGTCCACAGCAGCCTAAACCAAAACAAGAAATACAGGGTCACTTATTTTTGAATTGCTGAAAAAGCTTATTTGTGGCAATTTATAATCTATGACAACTCATGATTTATGAGATAATTTATAAAATCCCATATTTCAGTGCAAGGCAGTATCCTTTACTAGATGATAATGAACTAAATAAGGAAGTAAACACAGTGTATTTATGCACCGCAAATTTTGGGACAGGAGACAAAGGTAAAAGACAGAAAGAAGGAACTCATGAGATTTTAGGAAGTTGGTTTTTTTTTCACTCATTCTTGCAACTTTATATATGGCAAAATTAAAGAGCCACAAAGTTTTTGTTGTAAACTATGGTGCAATATGACACTTGTTTTGTGTTCTGTCATACTATGCTGAGCTTCCTCTCAAAACTTCTTGCAAAGAAGCAAGAGCTTGATATCATAACAATAATGTATATCCTCTCAAGGGAGTGGAGATAAGAATAAATATCTTGTTTTGGCTCTAAGAAGAAGACAGTAATTTCCAATAAATACAGAGGCTCCTGACTTAATACCTATTTTTATCCCAAGATTTCTTTTCTTCCCATTAATTAATTTTCATTTACATACTCAAGGAATTTTTGGAAGTGTATCTGTACAACAGCCTGTTTCAGAAAATCGGCACCCCATCAGAGCTGCCAGCAGCCATTGCCTTTATAAATATTTGCATGAATAATTAGAATAAAATTATTACGTACCAAGCTGTCCATTTTCTAACTCTATCCACCTGATAATTCAGTTTTGAGGCCCTTTATATTTTTAAAATATTCCTAAATTCCAGAAGAAAACAAAACTAAAAGGTATTTTGATGAATTCTTGAGCATAGATTTTTGTCATTATGGTCCTTTCAGGAACCTAATTTTTTAAAGACAGAACATTTAGGTACCTGTATACGGGCATGGAATACAAATGATCAAAGAGACCCACATTTACTAGGTTTTTCATTCTGAATGCAGCAAAACAAAGTCTCAAGAAAGATTCATCCTGAACTAACTTAATTCTCAGACCTGACCCTGCATGACTGTGAAGGGTTGGAGAGTCCAGATTTAGATGTCTAACTTTTAGCAGAGGTGTACTCAATTTTCCTTTTTTTTTTTTTTTTTTTCGTTTTTTGTCTTCTTCTGAATGCAGGTGTGTGAGAGATGTTTATATTTTTCTATTTATACATTCTTAGTAAAAGTTTTTATGCAGTTGGTTTCAGAGCCTGGGAGATAGGCAGTGAATCTTGGAGAGCCCAGTACTCTGGTTCATTGTACATTCTGGGATGTGAAAGAGGGAATTTATGACTAAAAATATTTTCATAAGGCAGCCATATTCAACCTTAAACCCATAACTATTTGAGCACAATGTAAAAAAAAACCCCAAAAAACAAAAACAAAAAAAAAAAACCAAAACAAAAAACAAAAACAAAAAAAACCTCAAAACAAAAAAACAAACAAAAAAACCCCCCAAAACAATTATTACTCATATATACTTATACCTTGTCGGGTAAACTAAATCAAGATAGATCTCTAACCACTTCTATTGACAATGACCATTTCTGAGTATCTTCAGAGCTCAGAGATAATATGCATGTTTTTCAGCTGTGGGAGGAGAGCAGACAGAATATATGAATGTATTCCAAATTCACAAATTTGTGCGAGGTTCATCTCCTCTTACAATTTTAAAGGCTTTAGTTTGTAAAGAAAACATCTATAACACCCTTTAGCGCCTCTCACTGGGTGATCCATGATCAAAATTAGAAATAAATTAGCAAGGTACAAATCATTCCAGACAAACATGAATACTTTGTTTTGATAAAGCAATGAAACTGGTTGATGAGGGGAATGAAGTAGATGTGATATATCTAGCTTTTATTAAAGCATTTGATATAGTGTCAAACGAAATCCTGCTCACAAAATTAATTCAAATTGGCATGGATATGAACACTGTCACACAGAATGAAAACTTGCTGAAGGACTGCAAACAGTGCACTGATAAATGGCAATATATTCAGCTGAATTTACAGCATGTAAATGAAATTCAGAGATAATACTAAATTCATTTGGGAGGTGTTATGAAAACCTCCAAGGAAAGAGATTAGTAATATGCACATAAAATATCAAAATGTTTCACAGTTCCATAAATTTTAAGATCAGCAGGAGCTATAATGATCATCTAGTCTGACCTCCTGCATAACATAGACCACAGAATTTTAACAAGTGGTTTCTATATAACTTTAGTATGAGTAAGACGCTGTATTTGAGAAATAAATCTATTCTCAATTTTAAAACTTTACATTTTAGAGAATTTGTCATGACCCTAGGTACATTGTTTCGACGGCTAATTTTCTTTACCAGTACTAAAAGTAATTGCACCTTATGTGAGGTTCAGAACAGAGATGTTGCAACTCGATACAGTTAAGAATATATAACCTATAGCGAGGATATCAAATACAAAAGAAGCCTTGCAAAACACAAGATGAAAAAGCCTTTGGGATACTGAATTGTAACTTCAGTTGGAATTTGGCCTTTCCACTGGCCACAAGGGCATCATGACAAGCATTTTGAGCTGCAGAGATGAGTCATAGACCAAATATATGATCTCATTTGTGATGTATAGTTTCGTGGCAGTCACTGAATGCAGATGTAAGTACTTTGGAACCAGCTGCATCTGCATGGCGGTTTTAGATTAGACAGGAGTGTACTTTGGAATTAATATCTCTCTCATCCCCACTCTCTGATTTGCATAATGGAGCAACATCAGAACACAAAAAAGGGTTCCTTTCACATAACTTTGGACAGGAAGATAGATGCAGTCTCAAAGGGTTTGAGTCCGCATAACAATGGTTCTGGAGTCATGCTTTAGAACAAATCCAGCGTGAGCATCAGGTCCCCAACATCAACGGCTTTGCTGTGTGTGTTAATGCCTCTTGTTTCACTCCACCAGCTCATGCAGACATTCTTGCAGAAATGTTGACTCTGAGCCACAGTTCCAAGAAAAATTAAGTTTAGGGATTAAGCAGTGATTCATTCACTTGAGTATTATCCACATAATTAGCTTTTCAGCTTGTAAAATAGGGGAAATTGCCATGTGCAGCTACACACACCAACAATAGAGCAAGTATTATTTCAAGTGTTATCAGTGATATAAGATCATAAGAATGAAAGTTCAGCAGGGATGTTTTGTTTGAACGTCTGTATAAACTTTCTGGCAATGAGGTGTGATTACTTTGTCAAAATGACTGCTAAGGAAACTGTGGCAGCCAAATCATGTAAGGCACTTAAAGCTCATCTGGACGAGAGACATTGTAGGAAGCAATATTTCAACGTCATAGAAACAGAGTGAATTACTAGTTGGAAGGGTTCTTTCCCTATCTGCAATTTCCTTGAGTTCATATGTTCATAATTAAATATTAATCTATTTTACCAGTGGGTGATAGGAAGCTGCAATGCAGCAGTGTAAGCCAGCAAACAAGCACCACACAGACCCTCACCCACTCCCCTCACCAACAAGATCACGGAGAGAATTTGAAAGGTAAAAACAAGATAACAGGAGTTGAGATAAAAACAGTTTCATAAAGAAAGCAAAAGCTGCACACATAAGCAAAGCAAAACAAGGAATTAAATCACTGCTTCCCATTGGCAGGCAGGTGTTCAGCCATCTCCAGGACAGCAGGGCCCCATCACAGGTAATGCTTATTTTGGGAGACAAATGCCACTACTCCAAATGGTGCCCCCTTTCTCCTTCTTCCCCACACTTTATATACTGAGCATGATGTCATATGGTCTGGAATATCCCTTTGGTCAGTTTGGGTCACTTGTCCTGGATGTGTCTCTTTCAACCTCCCAGGTTCCCTCAGCCTCCTTTTCAGGGTGTCAGTACAAGAAGCAGAAAAGGCCTTGGTTCTGTGTAAGCCCTGCTCAGGAATAAAAAAACCCTCTGTATTATCAACCCTATTTCCAGCACAAATCCAAAACACAGCCCTATAAGAGGTACTGTGAAGAAAACTAACTCTATCCCAGCCAAAACCAGTAAAGTGGTTCATTTTGTTTAGACAATATGCGATAAAGCATTTCAGTGCTTAAACTTAGGAAAAACTAAACACATTTAAACTCTTTTTTTACTTCAGTCTTTTTCCTGCTGCTTAGCTATTACTTAAGCTCAATAAATACCTGGATATGTGCTACACCTCATATCTACTAAAATATTTTTTGTAGGATCAGACAGAAGTTTTCTAGAACATGTCTATAAATACATATTATAGGTTCCAATACAGGGTAATAGAACATCAAATATGGCTAATCAATGCAAATATTTTGAGTCTTTATTGGTATAAACCATTTTCTTTGTAATTCTTTCCCTTCTTCCCTGGTGCTGACTGGAAGTCACCTATCAAATATAAGTAACAAGAACAATAAAATGAGGTGAAATACTAAGAAGATGTGAAAATGAAGTAATACACAGTGCATTAGTGAGAGTAGAAGCAAATAAGCCAGAACTGAATTGACAGGTAAAAATATACCATTCTTTCTAAAGAGCTAGAAAAAAAAAATCTGATCTTTTTCACGATCTGATAGATCAATTTCAAGCAAAAGAAGTCTGGGTCAGATTCATTTTACCTCATTATAAATATCTGGCCAACTTTGGCTTCTTTTTCAGACAGCTGAAAGAAATACACATTTTCAAGGCACAGTTCACCCGATGTTGAAGCAGAAGTCCAAAACTTGAACTAAACTGCTACTTAAAAATGCCTATTTCTTTTACAGACTGCAAAAAGAATTCGGCTTCTCTAAAGAGATTTGCATTCTGATGAATGAACTTTCTCTTTTGTAGCAGCTTGATTAATGCAAAAAAGCAACAAATAAGGAACTCCTCCTTATATTTTTGATGATGTTTAAAAAGTAAATAACTGAAATGTTGCAATTAAAAAATCTGTTTTACTGCTGCTTCTTGGGTTCAAATTTTGCATCAGCTGTGGCAATTCCCACAGCTTTAAGCCAAGAAACTAAGATCAAAGAATGGGAACCCTGGTGACACTTTGGATAATACTACTTCTGTTTTCATTTGATCTAATAAGTATTTATGTTCTTACTGAAGCAAGATATTATCATTTAAAATATTGATAAGACATGTAAACAAACATGAACAATTGAGGAAAAATTACCAAAAGTTCATAATTTTATTCTGTGACCTCCAATATCTCTTTTCATTTTCTATCATAATCAGAAATATTAGTATTAATGTGAAAACTTTTACTATATCTGTATTCCATTAATATTTGAACTATTTTTCCTCATTTTGAAATATCATTTGCTAGGGTCTGTTCCATGCTTGACTTGATCAAAAAGTTACTAAAGATAAATATTATCTAAGAAACTTTTTAACTAAGGTGTTTAATAAAAATAAGTTCCTGCTTTTTACTGTGGAGTTTGTTTTGCCAGCAAATATTTTATTTCAATGTGATATTTTAAAGGTGACATTTTATGCATGAGGCATCTTACAGACTTATTTCTGAAATTCACAGTTAGAAGTTTTGTAAACTTCAAGGATTCATCTTAGCTGACATTAATATGAACTGCTACCACTCTTGGTAGAGCATACTGAAGGCTGTACAGTGCTTCTTAAAATAATAAGCAAAAGCTGTGGTGTGCTATCCATTCATTTACTTATAAGACAGCGTCTCAGTATATTTTTCTGTCACATTCTTTAAGAAAATTAAACATGCCTTGGTGATACTCTGTTAGATTCTTCAACCCGTGTCTTACTTACAAAAGGCCCTTAATAAGATATTAGCTGCAGTACTGAGATATCTACAGTTTGGATTTTTTCTTGCTTTACTTAAGAGAAGATATCTTTAGTATTTTAATCTATTTTTACCTTCATGGCTTTGAAACAATACATTTTAGAAAGGGGAATGGGAACAGACATAATCGAAAATAATTTGTTTAAATTATTCAAGATATGTACATTGAGAAGGAAGCCATATATATCTTATTTGTACCACTCTAATTTGCAGATACCTATAAATGTACTTTTAAGACTTTTGATGAAGCTGTAGATTTCTTTGTACTGACCATTAAATTTCTGCCTTGCTAATAAACTATTTACTAACTCTTTCACAGTAAAGGTACTAAACCAAAAGTTACAGCAATAAAGTGGTTTTGTAGTAGTGCCTTCACTTTGTTCCTCAGATTTGTCGTCTTTCACATTTGCATTTCCCCATGGTACAGACCATTCTGCCAGATTTCTCCCACTCACCAACCTGAATGTCCACTAGTACATTAATAATCCACTGCCTTGTAGAACGATGCCAATAATTACACAATTAGAGACTACTCATTTAAAATGTCAATAATTTAATGGCTTTAACAAGATCTTTAACAAGAAATTAAGTAGGAATTTTTGGGAGAAATGTTAGTCTGCTAGGTTTGTTTATACATTTTGCTTCTCATGGAATAAATTAGTATCTCAGGAGTAATGCTTTTTTTCCTCTTAGCTGAGTCCCAATATAAGGTAGTTTATGTTAATGCCACGTTTTCCTTTTCTGTGGTTCACATTTGTCCTGACTGCAAATCCAGAAGTCCTTGCCTCAAAGGGATGGGTGTCCTAAGAGAGAAATTCAACTTACCATTAACTGACATATCAGAAATTAGATGAAAGTGTATAAAAAACATTCTGTACACTTCATATCTATAAGACAAATCAAAGCATGTCTTGGGCAAGCCCTGCTTTGTTCTCTCCCAGAATTCCTCTCTCATGTCTCTTGAAAAGTCATGCTTAGTTCTGAGTGTGATTCAAATTACAGCAGGTGCTTCCTTTGAAACAATCAGGGACATAAACTTGTTCAGCGGAGTAAAGAATATTATCTAAAGAGTTATAAAAGTTCACATAATCCTACTTCTGCTGCTATGCTACATGCTTTCACATTAGCCTGTTCTCCCTTTTGTGCAACCAAATTTATTAGCATGGTAAGGAGAGGCGGAAGGAGTCACCGCGAGGCTGAAGGGGTATAATACAGACAGCAGTTGTTTAAACTCTGGTCTGTGGTTGGAGAATCACAAATGTGCAGCAATTTTGAAAGGATTCAGCATGACCCAGAACACAGTGAAGGTGAATTAATCAAAATTAAAATACTGATGCAAGCACATGCAAGATGACTGAGACTCAGATGATATGTAATTGCTAAAATGCAGTAAATGTGACCATGACTCTGGCTGTATGCTCTTGTCAGTAAAGTGCCATGACTTTCTTGACAATAAAAAATGATTAGTGTTGTAATTTTAACATTTTGCAACAATCATATAAGAAAAAGGAAGGAATGAAATCTTATTTTTGTGCATACCGTACTTGTGGATCTTAGGTCCTTGTAATAAACTGAATTTCATGTTCAGATTCAAAATGAAGATATTTGAGTTTCCTTAGGTTTCCTTGCTTGTTCATAATAAGGTTATATTATTTTTCTTGGGGAAGACTGATATGTACATAAAGAAGTAAAAATAGTAAGAGTGAGTTTTTGACATATAATGCTCCAAAGAGGAACTTTTTTTTTTGTGAAACACAAATTATGGGTACTTTAATATTTATAATATGTACACTTATTCTGTGCTGCAAACAGCTAGAGGAGGAACAATCCAAAGGTTCAGGCCTCAATCTGTGTTATTTCTGCTCTTCCAAATTTTGACAACTTGGCTAATTCACTCAAGACACGGAAACAAAGACATGTTTGTGCTCAACTGGGAATTCATATTTCAGGTTCTGACACATGCAAATATTGGTCAGAAGAGCAATAACAATATGTGGGGGGGATACATCAACTTAGCAAAAGCACAAAATAAAATGGCATGTTTAAAATCCCATTTCTTTCCTGTGAATAGCTGCAGATTGCAATTTTGTGTGAAATGATTCTGTGAGACTACCTACCTAGCTAGGATCACAGCCATAAACCAAGCGATTACTTTGAACTTTGTTAAATATAGCTGGAACCATTGACTTTGAAAAGTCAATGGTTCCAGCTATATTTAACAAAACACCACTTTGGGCTGAGTGGGATCAAACTGATGTCACATGGTTGTCAGAAGGGAATAAATTAGGCAAAGTTGCAGTGACCTAGGAGAAGAACCAGTTCTACCAATATGAAAAAAGTGAGTGAGATTCATGGATAAAGGAGAAGGAGCAGTCAGGTGCATGTTTCCACAAGTGAGCATCATGGATTCCCAGAGTCCTAAACCCTGAGTGAAACTACAGTGGTGTAAAACACTGAGACTTTGTTATGAAGAAGAACTGGAAAGCAGAGCTTCCATCACGACGATATAAAATCAGGCTCCTTCACGCTCACTACTTTTTGTAACCCACATGAATCCTGGGTTCCTTCTAGTATAGTGTGACACATATCCCAAAGATGGGATAACGGATGCTGAATGACGGGGGTGGTGGTGAATGATGATCTCCTCCTCTGATGTCCATTGATGTCAGAGGGAGGTGAGAATGCTCTGGTACCATAACTTTTGGGGAACTAAATGATTAGATTGTAAAAGAGATGGATCCTACCTGCTCTTTCATAAAGACGCTGTACTCAGAAATTCAGTCTACCATCTTGTATGCGCCCTGCCCTAGGCAAAATTAAATTTGTCATCTGCCCTCAAGGACTTAAAGCTAATTTTGAAAAATTGTTTGATCCACAGGCTGTGAATGGCATATCTTTACCAACAATAACAAATTTTTAGAATTATAAGAGGGTGCTAAATGCAACCAGTTCTTTGAAGCTTTTAGTATTTTTAATTTTAACGTTGTCTTTAAATTAACTGTATATTAATTAATCATTATAATAATAAAAAAAGATAAATGTCCACTTTTTTTTTTTCTGTATTCTTCACCTCACTTTAATACATCAGTCCAAAGAAAATAATTCTAGTTATTTTATTGAATATTCTGAAAGGGAATGATTTATCTACGTGAACCACACACATAGCTAAAACTCCTCCTGTGACAGACTTTGAACTTACATTGTCTTTACTTTGTTCTTTAGGAACACAAGCACATACACACACACACACACACACTCAAATATTTCACACAATAAAAGAAAAGTTTATAATGGAAACAAGGCAGCTCCTTGGAGAGTTGGCCATTGTAAGATCTAGTGGATTAAGAATACTCAATTCCCAGCTCTTTAGAGAAGTATTTCTCAACCTAGAAGTGTTGCCTCCTGGAGAGGAGTGCAAGTAAATCCCTTAAAAAAAATATTTTTTTTCTTCTTTCCTCTTTGTTTTCAGTTGAAACTCAGCAAAGGCTATGTCATAAAGGCTCACCATGTGAAGAAAATGAGGAGGTAAGCAAGTTAGAAGTAAACCAAAGCAATATGACAGAGAGAATTGGGTACTTTGTGCCTTGCAATTTGCAATATCAAACAGTGTTTGGAGTTTATTTTCCTCTATCACCTTCTATTAAAACTCATGGACTGATTGCTGATTTGCTCTATTAGAATTGAAATGATCTAAACAAGTTTAGTGTATCCTACTGTAAAATCAAATAGATGTTTATCCTTTTATTATTTACTACACATTTATACATAAAGGTGTATTCATTTTTCTCTAATAAATATAACATCAGACAAGCATAGAATTAAGAAATGCTAATTTCTATTTTAGCTGACAGTTTGTGTTCACATTAAAATTCCATTTGAACAAATTCCTTCCATTTTCTATAGCCTGCCAGTGAGTTCATGCCTAAAAGAGTACATTTGAATACAGCAAAAGATGGCACTATGGAGGTCTTCGTAAATGCAGCTTAAAAGATTTCTGACTGATACATTGTGATATGGGATTTCACTACACACTACTTTCCCTTATGGAACAACACTGCTTTCCACATAAACCACACATTGTTTGATCTTGTTCATAGCAACATGCATGCTGGTAACCCAGGAAGATACATCAGAAGTAGAAAAATATAACCTGCAGAAACAACTGTTGAATAATTTAAAAATATAAAGATATCTTATAACTAAGGAATATTCTTTACCTTCAATAGTACCCCTGGTGTGAGGGTGGCATATGCTTACAATGGTGAGTGAACAGGTAAACAGTAAACTTAAAAAGGCATGTTTGGTGACAGACATACAGACACTTCAATAATAAAACAGTAATTTAATATTCACAGAAGCATCTGAAATTCCATGTATTTACTTAACATGTATGTATTGAACTCCTCTCTGCTTTACACTACAGTTTGGCTTCCTGGCTGAAAATCCTAAATTTAGGGAAAAAAAGGGCCATATAATCAGTAAAATTTCTTCTACCATTCTATCTACCACAGCTGTACTGTCTGTAAAAGACTTTTAGTTTATCAGAGTAGTTTTGGAAGGACTAGGTTTAAAAGACATTTTCAAAAATAATACTTGAGATATTTTTTCTGTGAATATTTTCATTTCCGTTAAAGGGGATAAGAACAGCTACAAATGCAACCCATCCACAGGTGCAAACCTGTGTTGATAGAAACACATCTTAAAATCTGCAAATTTCAGTCAAATAAAAGATATAACTAGCCTTGATTACTGCTTGTGCGGAACCAGGTTTTTTTCTTTCTGAATAGTCCTTGTATTTGTAAATACTTATTCATAGTTTGTCTAGCGAGAAAGCATCTAAAAATAACAAATCTCAGAAATTCTGATTATTTCCTTAACAATTTTGTGCATTTGTATTCATACACATGCTTGTTCTGAATTCATGATCTTGGAAATGAAAGTTTCATGACTTAAGGGAGACAAAAGTTTATTTGTGACACTTTCTCTGATTGTATTTCAATTGGTGTCAACACTACTCCAAGTTTTCATTTCACAAGCATTGTTGTAGCCATATTTGTATCCAAACACTTACACCAGGATATGCTGAACCTTTGATTCCCCTCAGAATTAGTATCCTAAAGATAATGATAATAATTTTTTTGTTTTTTTGGTTTTTTAAACTAACTGTAATAAGTTGTTCCTATCTCCTCTTCCTCTTAAAAAAAAACTTCTCCCAGGTGAAGGATATGTGATCAGAAACAGGAAATTGTTTTTTTGGTGACCTGCTCTAGAAAGATGCAATATCTCACAAAACAAATTATACAATCTGACAGATTAATAGTCAGGTTTTCAGATGGGTAATAAATAGACATAGGGAGAGGCTAGTGAGTGAATCTAAGAGAAAGCTGTTTGCATACAGGAAGGGAGGGGATGAATAACATTTTCTTCTACCTTGAGAATGGGAAACTTTTTTATATAAAAATATCAGAAGAATATGCTAAAATTGGAAGAAATCCAAAGGAAATTAAATTTCCATTAAAATCTGCAAGACTTACCAGCCCGTCCCTGAGCAACAATCAGCCCCTCCAAGTTTATATACTGGGCATGATATTGTATATGGAGTATCCCCTTGGCCAGTTCAGGTCAGCTGTCCTGTATTTGTTCCTTCTTGGCTTTTTGTGCACCTCTTCACTGTCTGAGCATGGGAAACAGAACAGTCCTTGACCGAAGATAAGCCCTACTGAGCAACATCCTTGTGTTTTCAACATTATTCTCATACTAAATCCAAAACACAACACTGTACCAGCTCCTATGAAGAAAATTAACTCTATCCCAGCCAAAACCAGGACACATCCACTGGAGCTTTACTTGAGGAAAATAAAGACATTAATGCATTTAATGATATTAGGCTGTGATAGAATGTAGCTATAGAAAACAAAATTCATTTTGATTTTTCATGTGTTTTCAATTCAACAGGAAAATAATGCTGCTGTTGTGTATTAATAATGCCTCATTTGGAAGAATGTGCAAAGCTGATCATGCATATTAAGACAAGACTTCATCTTTTACAGAAAGTCAGGTTAGGAGCATGATCTGGAACTATAATGAAAACCTGCCAAATAATGTGTACTTCAGGCAGAACACTGCCTGAAGTGTTTCTTCCTTTTCTCAATGAAAAGAAATCTTTAGGAAACCATTTGTCAACTCTTTGCTGGATCTTGGAGTATTAAGAAACTTTTGTAACAGAATAAATTTTTGGATCAGTAATGCAGGTCACAATAAAAATCCATGCATGTATATATATATACACACATGTGTAATCAGAAAACAGAAGAAAACACAGACTTCCATGAATAACACCATGTACCAATTCAATGTGTGTTTCAATGAGCAATAAAGCACCGTACTGTTTAAGCTAAAAGAAAATTTGCCTACAGATTGTAATATTAAGTTGCCATTCAGCTGAATCATCTATGACGGTAGCATGAAGTTGTGTCAGGGAAGGTTTAGGCTGGATATTAGGAAAAGGTTTTTCACTCAGAGGGTGGTTGAGCATTGGACCAGGCTCCCCAGGGAAGTGGTCACAGCAACAGCCTGGCAGAGTTCAAGAAGTGTTTGGACAACACTCTCCGGCACATGATGTGACTCTTGGGGATGGTGCTGTGCAGGGCCAGGAGCTGGACTCAATGATCGTTGTGGCTCCCCTCCAACTCAGCATATCCTATGATTCTAAGATTTAAGTATCTGTGTATAAAATATGTTTTGGCAGACAAGCATGCTTTTTTTTCTATTATTTTTAGCTATTGTTTTAATAATTTTTCTTTGGCTTCCACCCTTATCAAGCTGTTCATATTTTTGTGTACTCTTCATACTTTTATGAATAGAATAAATATATCCTCTTTCTTTTGTGTCGGTGTCCCGGTTCAGGCCAAATTCAAGGAAAATGTCCAAAAGGACGTCTCCTCAAAGAAAGGCAGGGTACCGCCGCTCCTCCCCCACCAGGTTCGGGAAAGAAAAATATTCCCCAGAGGAATGTGAAACGGGAAAAAAAAAGAACTATTTCTTTAACAAACACACAGGAAAACAACAACAATGCCAAACAGCAAAGTCTCTCTTACTGTGGAGAGGAAACCTGGGAGATTTCAGAGTCCTCCTGCGGGGTGGTCTCTCTCCCCTTCCTTGGAGCTGGGTCGATGTGAGTGTCCCCCTCCAGGCCGGGGGAAGGTCCTCCAGTGGAGTTCAGATGCTCTGGTGGTTTGAGCAGGTCCAAAGGAGAAGGAAACAAAACCAAGTTTTTCTCTCCGTCTCTCTCCGAAAAAAAAGAGCCAAAAAGCTGGCTGGAAAAAGCAGGCAGGATACTTCCTCCGCTCTTCTCCCCACACAGCTGAACGCAGAGGAGTAGCGACCTTGAGGCACAGACTGCTTTGAAAAGTTTGCCTGGTCACTTCTCTCTCCTCTCCCGGGCTCAGTTTAAAGGCACAGGAATCGTATTTGGGCATAGAGCGATAGTAGGGGATACACCTGATAAAGTCACCCCAAGACAGTCAGTGTATGCTACTTTCTATTTGGACTTCTCTTTCAGGTCCTCTTTTAAATTTTTTTTCATATTTTTGTCTGTATTTTATCCAGGTTTTGTCTGCATTTCCTCACTCTGAAACTTTGTTATCTTCATTATAATTTTTACCAGGTTAATAGGTGGTTCAGCTTCCATGGTTGCCTTCCTCGTACTGCAGATCTCATATAGAGTGAATTGTATTCCAATTGCAAGCATGCTTGTACTTTCCCATAGTTTCCATAGCAGGCAAGTACCCAAATTTGTGCTTGCAGAGATGCATACACTTAAAAATAAGCAAACAAATGTCTTCTATTGGATATATGACAGCTCAATTAACAGGCAATTATTTAGATTGTACTTTATTTTTGTTCTTAGAAGAATCAGCATCACAATGAAATTATACATCACTCTTGAAGTAAACATAGACTGTCTGCCAAATTTGCCTTGCATAAAGATAATGCCTAGAACTTCATCTGTCATTTTTCAACTTCCAGTAGTTGTAGTATTTACATTGACAATAGCAGCTGGTTTTTGTGAGAGCTGTTTCAATTTCACACTTTTTTCACTGCATTCTTCAAGCCCTTAAAATAGACTCAAAATTCTTTCTGAAAAAAACAAGTGATTTTCTGTGTCCAGGAATAAGATTCTGCCACAGGCAATCTATGACTCCCAGTGATTTTGGTTTATTTTTCTGACTTTTTTCACTGGATTTTTTTTTTTTTATTTACAGAAAACAATAAAATCCTCCTTGACTAGGTGAGTTCTCAAGTATTTCCATAAAATTCACCAACAAATAAATAAAATGCACTAACAAATAACTTCAGAAATGCAGTCTCTTCTCACAAGGAAAGTAGGGTGACTAAGAGATCTTACAGGTGATTACCACTTTGGACACAGATTCACAAAACATAAACATTCATCTCCTGCCATAAAAAGGCTCCATACATGAACAAAAATGGGAAAAGAGTACTTAGTCTTTATAAATGATAGTGCAAATTGAAGAGGGGTTCTGTGCAAATGAAGAAAACTCATTATGTATCTGCAACTCTGTGATCTATACCTGTTGCTTGTTTGGAAATATCCTCTGTAAGCCATATGAGGAGCACCTGAGAGAGCTGGGGTTGTTCAGTGTGAAGAAGAGGAGGCTCAGTGGAGACCTTATCACTCTCTACAACCACCTGAAAGGAGGCTGTATCCAGGTGAGGGTTGGCCTCTTCTCCCAGGCAACCAGTGAAAGGACAAGAAGAAATGGCCTCATTTTGAGGTTCAGGATGGATATCAAGAAGAATTTTTTTCATGGGAAGGGTGGTTAGGCATTGCAGTGTGCTGCCCTGGGAGGTGGTGAAGTTACCATCCCCAGAATTGTTCAAGAAATGACTGAATGTGGTGATCAGTCAGAGGTTGGACTCAATGATCTTGGAGGTATTTTCCATCCTTAATGATTCTACGATTCTATACCATGTTTTCTGGCACAAATGGACTCTATTGTATTTCAATGCTGTCTTGAAATATGCCTGATGGAAATATAATCTTTAGAGGAATTTTGTTCATAAATGCAAGCACTGATTTCCTTCTGACCTGCAGTAGCAGAGCAAGGGATTTATTCAACTACATGCCTTCCTACTTCTAGTATTGTGATAGATTTTGTGACTTACCAAGACAAAATACATGCTGAAATCCACAAATGAATGCACCCTGTCTTGTTTACAGCCCTTAAATGTCTGGGAAAATGGTTTATAACACTAAGACTAGCATTCTTCTATTTTATTAGTGGGCATTGTAAGATTTTTGTGACTTTCACCTTAGCTGACAGATTGCAGGCAGTCTCTGAGAATTTTAATGCCTACTTATTTATTTAATTTATTTATATTGCTACTAAAAAAATAGTTATTCTAGAGACTTAATTTATTTGTTTGACCTTGCACTTTTCAGATTGTTCACTGGAATACTTTTATGTTATGTGTCCCTGTGTATATTTAAAACTGAAGCTGTGGATAATTTTGAGTTTAAGTGCACAGACAAAATTAATAATCATAGCTTTCTTGTGTCTTAAAAGACAAAGATTTTTTTTTTAAAGCTATCAGCATTTTTGGGTGCAAATATGAGACAATCAGAAACCACTTGATTCTTAGAAGCTGGAAATTGAGCATGCTCGAGGGGAGTCCCTGTACAGTGTCAGGATTAGAGCTATGTCTTCTTAAAATATCATTCTGCACTGTCAAAAAAAATATTTTTTTATTACATTACTCAGCTGAAAAGGTGTAAGAAAATTCCAAATAAAGCTTGGCAGATGGTGAGGAAATAATCTTCTGCGAAGTTACTAACTTATATAAACTTCATAAAGATGAATTGTTTTTTGACCTCCCCGCTAACAACACCAAAAGCAGTGAAGTGGCCTCTGGCTGGCAATGAAAATTCTTAATTATCTCAGTGTCTGTGAGCTGCTTTAAGGAAGAACACAGATTGTTCTAACACACTGTATTACTTTCCAGTATCCAGCCTAGTTCTGATTATTGAGCAATAGCTCAGGGTCCTGATATAAAATATAATGTACACAATTATATGATGGTTAATCTCAGACATCTTTCTATGTGTATTTAAAAATGAATAAAAATATAAGAGTAGAAACTTCTGAGAGAATCATATAAAAGACAGATTAGTAGGTCTTTCATACACTGTTTTCTCATTGGAAGATAAGCTGTGGTGGAGGTTAATTTTGCTGTCCATAAAGGTGCAATCTGCATGTGAAAATCTCACAGGAGGACCTGCATTTTGCATAAAATTTCAATATATTTTGCTCTTGCCATGCCATAACCACCAGTCTGCTGCCAGTATGTTTCAAATTATCTGGTATTTCAGCTATATGTTCATAAACTTATAGATCTAAGTGCTCTTTTAGGTGGTTTCCAGGGAGGTTATAGCCTCCAAGGTGTTAAGAAAATTTATAGCTTGGGCTACGACAAAGACAGAAATGGAAGAAATGTAAAGTTGAATGTAAGTGTGAGGCAACAATGGGAATAGAAAAAAAATGCAAAATAAGAAAAAACTTATGGAAAGGAGAAAAGAGGAACCATGTAGACATTCTCAATAAGCAAAAGACTGCTTAGACTATATAAGAACAGAAAAACATACAGTAAGGTTATGGTCAGAATAAAAGGAGAACAAGGATAACAAAAAATAATCTAAAAGGGAGAAATGTGAAGGAAATTGGTATGAGACTAAGTGGTAAGCAACAGCAGAGAAACTGGTTAAAGATAAAAACTTGGAATACCAGAAGGGGACACAGAGACTAAAACAAATTTAAAAGTCTTCTGGTAATTAATTCCAATTTCCAGAGAGGTGTTTAATCGCGTCTCCTTAGATCTTCTTAAACATTTTTGAAAATCATCTTTGTGCTACTTCATTCATGTTTTGGACTAACTAAAACTTTCTTATATTTAATTGGTAAATGGTTTCTAATGCTAACTATGGCATTTTAATTTCCTCTCAGATCATATTTTGTCAGCCGTCTAACAGAATACGTTTACCACATGGACACTGTACAAGAAATGCAAAGCTGGTGATGGTAGAAATATTCCAATGCCTTCCTACTGATTTAAATCCTGAGATGTGAATAAAAATTGGAGGGGAGGGGTGGGGGCAGGAGGCAAGGAATGTAAGCAAAAGTATAGCTCATCACAAGTCACTTTGCAAGTAATAGAGTGCATCAGGAGCACTTTAAAAAGTGAGGACAAACAAGAAAATGGTTGCGTGCTTCTATCACCAAATATACTGTTATTTAATTGACACAGTCTATGAAAGCCTTGCCTGCGGATTTTTTGGAAGCGAGTTCTCTTTAATTTATGGTTTCCAAAAAAGAAGAAGACTGCTGTTTTGACAGGGCTTTGTGAGCCCTTTACAACAGCTGTCCATATAATGCTCAGACACCACTGAGTTGCTAACTTAAAAATAATGTCCTGAGACCACTTTGTGAGGGCTGAGCTCATTAGCTTGCCATAAAAGGAATCAGTATCGTATGTCTGAAAGCATTTTGCCTTAATCCATTTGCAGCTGAAGGCAGAGTCTCCCTACCACTGGTTGGAAACTGTAGAGATAAGTATTGTTTGCTAAACCTCAGTCCAGTGCATGATAAATCCCCCTGACATCAGTGAGATTCAATAAAATTCATGAAAGTGTCAGAACTCTTTTCTTTACTCGTTTGAGTAACTTACATATCAGTAAGAGAATGATAAATTTAAATCCATTGCAATCAGATAATATTTTTCTTTATACAAAGCAGATGGTCAGAGAGAACAGAAGCAAGAAAAATCCTGAACTTGTTACTTTTTGGCACCAAGCACTTAGATAGATGGTGATAAGCTGCTTCAGTCTTCAGTTGTGTAATGTAAATGCACGTGTCATCTAATTATTCTCCAGCCTAGTGATTAAGGAATTACGTTAAGCTCCTGCAGATGTGAGTTTGAATCTCCTTAGCCTCAAGAGAAAACTGAACACTGGCCTCCCACTTTTTTGGTAAGCATACTTTTCACACCATCTATATCCTTCCCTACATACTCCCTTTCACCACCTCCCCAGTCTACTTTGTTTCTCATAAATGTCTAGCTTTACAGGAAATCTCCATCTCAAAAGCTGAAATGAGATGAATGGCATCTAAACAGATCCTCAGATCTCTGGAGAAATTATGATCTAGAATACACTTTTACTTTTGTTTTCTAGGCAGCCCTCCTTCCTTGAACCATCCTTTGCCAGCATCTCTTTCTCTAAGTGCACCGTATTTCTGGATGGAATTAATCTAGGAAGCTCTGCATCCCACTTTTAAAGAGATTCATGCCTGTGCCCATGAGATGAGTACTCAACCCCTTGCACACAGATTTTTTGCCACTCAATCTCCCTTTGCAGCAGCTGTTCTGATTCCAGAGTCAGAAGCCTGATTCTTACCCTTTCCAATGAGTCAGAAACTGTCTCAGCAAAGTAAACTCCACTTCCAGAGACTGACCCCTAACAATTAGGTGATACAGCTGTATTTGAGAGAGCAAAATTCTTTTCTCAAAGCTGCAATTTATGGCTGGAAAGATTCAGCATCAGAAATGATACTTCCTGCAAACATGCAAACATTTCCTACAATTAAATGTAATTGCATTCAACTACCATACTTTCAGCTTTATGAAATTGGTCAAAATCCAGGTTTCTTTTTGAGGTCATAATTGTGCTCTATGTATTTATTTCACTAGCTTCTAAATGCTTTTTATTTAAACTCTGACTCTTCTACTCTCCAGCACTTAAAATATTATCTTTCTCCATTGCCTCTTCAGTCCTGTCCATCTTCACTATCTCTTGCTCTATACATTTATCCTTAGGCTCTTCTTTTCCCTTTTCCCATTCTGTTTTGGTATTGACACTTCAGTCCCCTTCCAGGAATTTATAGCCTTTGGCTACTCTTCTAAATCTTTGCTCATCTCCCCGTGGAGAAAAGGAGTAGGATGAGGCTTAAACTTAATAGCTGGCAGGAAAAGGAGTATAGATATTGCATATCTTTCTTTTAGCTGATGAGTGGGGAGAAAAAGTCAGAGATATCTGCTGAGAGGTGTATAGGCAGAAAGAACATCTGCTCAAAAGCTCAACACTAAGCTTCTGAATATATTTTCTTTGCAGACTTCCTAGGGTGTGCAAGGAAGCAAGGGAATCCTCTGTCTCTCTCACACAATATGGATGGGCCCAGGAAATCTATTGCCAGTTATTATCTCTTTCTCAGCAGCTCTAGAAAGCTTTAAGAAAGATGATTGTTGATGGGATTAGGCTTCAACTTTGCTTCTTGGAGAACATTTAAATCAGAAAACTTTAAAAAAGTAAAAGCAATTAGTCTAAATGTTTCTACGAAAATATTTATCAGGGTACACACACCATGTTCACTGAACCTATATTACTGACATATCCTACCAACACAAAGAATCTGTCTCAACTTGATCAAAGCTACCTCTCCAGGTTTGTCTGAGAAATGAAATACCTTTTTTTCGGGACTTTATATATTCAAACTGACCCAAAGGCATTTCAGTCACAGTTCCTACTTAGGACAACTTTAGTCTTTTCTGGTCAATACATCAATGATCATGATAGAGTTCACTGAAGTTTTGTGTAAGATATTCTACAACTATTGACTCAAACCCTGACATTTTTGAGCTTTTATGCCACATTTTCCAGAGAACAAAGAAGAAGTCCTACTACAATCTAGCAATCTGAACACTCTTTCACTCATTTAATTTCAAGAAGATAAATATATAAAGACAAAACTTATATCAATAAGAAAATATATGCCAATAAAAACTAGGAGAAAAAACTCTTTTTTTTTCTCTCTCAAGATGATGTCTGATTCTCTGAATTTGCTGCAGTTACCAACCTTGCTAAGAGCCAACTTCTCTGCTACTTACATAATTAGACTTGCTATACTTTGACCCTTTCCACACAGCTTAAGACAACATATTAGACTATTGCTGGAGATGCCTATAGGTAATCTAAGAAAGATATAAAACTGTCTGCTTTGGGAGATTTTTTGCCACTGTTCTTAGCAGAAAATCAGTATTGTCCAATTGTAGGAAATCAGAAATACTTTTCTAAAACCAAAAAAAAAACATTTTTTCCTTTTAGTAGTTTTTGAACAGCTGATTTTTTTTGTTTTGTTTTGTTTTTATATTTTTTGCTCCATCCCTTTCTCCTTCACTTAAAAATGTAAATGTATAGATTTTGGAATCTCATTATTTTCTTTTTTGAATAAACTTTTCACTTAACTTTATACCCTTTTTCTGTCACTTATTTTTTATACTATCGTTTAAACGATCAATATAATAAATTACATATATATATATATAAAAAAAATATATATATATAACAATGTATTGGGTTTTCATGGCAAGTCTCAGGTTTCAGGGGGGCTGTGGGGGTGGCTTCCATGAGAAGCTGCTAGAGGCTTCCTCCATGTCTGATGGAGCCAATGCTAGCCAGTTCCAAGACTTGCTGCTGGCCAAGACTGAGCCCATCAGTGATGGTGGTAGCCTTTGAGACAACAGATTTAACAAGGGGGTAAAAAATCTGTGCAATGGCAGCCAGAGAGTAGAGTCAGGACATGTGAAATAGTCCTGCAGAATAAGGTCAGTGGAGGAGAAGGTGCTTCAGGGTGGAGGAGAAGGTGCTTCAGTCCCAGGGCAGATTCCCTCGCAGCCTGTGGTGAGGGCTGTGATGAGCCAAGCTGTTCCCCTGCAGCCCATGAAGGCACATAGCAGAGCAGAAATCCACCTGCAGCCTGTGGAGGACCCCATGCTGGAGCCCAAAGGAGGCTGCAGGCTGTAAGCCATGGGAAACTCACACTGGATCAGGCTCTTGGTGGGACCTATGGAACTGTGGAGAGAGAAGCCCACATTAGAGCAGGCTTGCTGACAGGACTTGTGACCCTCCAGGAGACCCACACGGGAGCAGTCCTCCCTGAAGGATTGCACCCTGTGAAAGGGATCCATACTGGAGCAGTTTGAGAAGAAATGCATCCCATGGGAAGGATGTTGGAGAAGTTTGTAGAGGACTGTCTCCTACACTGGAGCAGAGGAAGAATGCCAGGATTCTCATGCCCCTGAGGAGGGAGGAGTGATAGAGACAACATGTGAGGAACTGACCACCACTCCCCATCACCTTGCACTGCTGAGGGGGAGGTAGAGAAGGGAGGGGTCAGGAGAAGGTGTTTCAAGATGTAGAATTTATTTCTCATTCCCTACTCTGATTTCACTGGTAATAAATTAAACTGATTTCCCTGTGCTGAATCTCTTTTGCTCATGACGGTAACTGGTGAGTGATCTCTTCCTGTCCTTATCTCAACCCATGAGCATTTCATTACATTTTCTTTCCACAGTTAGCTGAATAGGGGAGTGACAGAGCAGCTTTGGAGGGCACCTGGCATCCAGCCATGGTCAACCACCATAAATAATTATTGTATATAAACAATGTTATAATGTGGTTATACGTTGGATTTCACAACATCAGAACACCTTAAACACTACGAAAATGCATTAGTCTCCATTGCCTGAGAACACAAATTCAAATAACATGCAACATTAAAAAAAATCATACAAGAAGACTGCATAGTGATTTGCTAGAATTCTGTGCATTGGTTCTTTTTGAGTCAAACATTAGGCTTTCATTCAAAGAAGCTTTTTGAAGTTGCGGCTGGTGAGGTGGCTACACATTACTGACATCCCTAGGAGAAACATTTCTCAGCTCCCCTGGCCACAAGCTCATTGGGATCATATGATGGAAAGAGTATCAGTTTGTTCAGTCTGCAGCATTCCAGGATTAGACAAGAGGAACTCCAAAGGAAAACAGGGAAAAACACTTAACTAGCTCAGAGGGAAATGTGATGGATGAAAGGTAACTATCCCTACTGCACAAAGGGACCATGCTCCACGATGAAGTTGGGTTAGTCTGAGATTTTATGAAGATAAGCAGTTGAGAGAACCGTATATGTAACTATCATGGTATCGGGTGTGCTGGTGGATACAGGCATTTCGATGAGAAGACACAACATTGTGAAAAACAGTAAGGTGATAGTGGAAGTGAATTTTGTGCATTAAAACTTCATCAACCTGCTTTGTAAGCAAAACTTGTCTCATATAGACTTCAAAGGTTTGGACTAAGTCTGATACATTCTTATTAAAACTAAAGCAGAATAAACGTATATAAAAATGAAAATAGGAAAACTAAAAAAAAACCCCAAATCTGACTAAATTTTTTTTCTTGATTTAGAATGATGCTTAGCTTGAAGAGATAGAGAAAAATATATTAGAAAGGACTTACAAGTATTAAAAATAGTAATTCTCTTTTTTCGAATTCTGTGTGTAAGAGCAGTGGCCTTTTAGACGTGTTCTAAATATTAGGAGACTATTAGGCTCAGAAATACATTTATAGTCACAGCTGTGTCTGAGAGACACAAGCAATTCTTGTCTTATGGCGCTTTTAGAAAATATCATTAAATCACGCAAAAGTACTGCTGATGAAAAAGTCACAAAGAAATAAAACATTCTTTCTCTTTCCAGGTCTGCTGAAATGAGCCATAATTTTGAGTGGCTTTTGACAGGCATTAGTGCATGTTTTTGTTTGCTGTCATTTACAGGCTTCCTTTAGACCACCTCACACAGTGATTTCTGCTAGGATTACATGAGTGTTGGGTGCAGAGGGCTGAATCCAGCCACAGTTTTGCTCCACAGTTTGCAGAGCTCTGACAGCAACCTACATTCAGCCACATCAACCTAAAAACCTGAGTGACTTGTCCAGGAAATGATGCCAGTGTAACATCCAGCAAAAGTGCCAATTCATTTCATGCACCTTCCCTACAACAGGTATTTTTTGGAGTGCCCTCAATACAGCTCCAAGAAGTGATGAAAACTGTAAATGGTTATTCAGAGTGGCATAAAGTTATTTGACTATGCAGTCCAGTGATGTGCCTCCTTTCACAACACCAGTTATTGAACACTTACCACCCCTGTTTAGGTGTTCAGAGAAGAGTGAGAAGCACTTGCCATTATTTTCTGACAATTCACTCATAATATTAACATACTACAGAGAAGGTGGACCAATATATCCCATTTTCCTGCCTGTGAACACTTGGGAAGTTTAATGAGAAGTTAACAAAGCACTGTGAATGTAAAAGGATAGTAACTCAATGTATCAATAAAACATTTTGTCACACCATGGTGTTAAAGTCAAGTAGTTTAGTAGACTCAAACGCAGCTGAATTTTCATAACAACAGTAAGGGTAAGTAAGTTTTATACTGTTGAAATTTTCCAGAAGGGAAGCCTGACATCACATTTCATGGACAGTTGTCATTTAAATTAGTAAGAATTCCATTTGAACCTACGAAGAGGGGAAGGATATTGGGATGTGTATCCATCTATTACGGAATTCTTGCATTTTCTCCTATGCTAGTGCTGAAGAAGTCAAAGTATGCAATAAAATGCATTGTGCATTTGAATCAGATGTGGAGATTTATTCCATCAGTGGGAATATACATGGCAACAATATTCTTGCTGTAGGGAAGAAAGTAGGAAAAAAATGCATTAGGGTTTGCAACAGCAATATTTAATCTTTTTAAGAACAAGAATTATGAGTATTCAAATTTTTACTTCCCAAGTCATATTTAGGATTTTTCTATATTTTAATTCTAAACTGTTATATATGTTCTATCTTTAAAATGCTTTGGCATTTTGTTCAATTTACAGTGCTGAACTGTCTTTAATCTTCTTTTTACTATGCAAGACTATTTTCTTTGGCAGCTTCTGGCAATAAAGACTATGAGAACCCACTCAACTCAGTAACAAACACAGAAATATTAAAGGGTTTTTTAGGGATCCATGCAATTAATTTTCTTCAAAGACTTGCTCAAACTAGCTTTGCAGGTCATGAAAAGAAGAATGACCAAGTAGAAAGTGATACTAGGCCCAGCAGGAAAAAAACATGTCCTATAATCTGATAGTATACACTAAGCTACAAAATCTCTAGCTCTGAAATCCAGGACAACTGTTAGCAGTGATAACAGTTGTCAGTATTTTTAAACACATGGAAACATTTATTTGCTAGGCACATTTAAAAACAGGTAAATAAATGGAAAACTTTTTGGGAAAGGAAGAGTAAATTACCTCTAGCTAAAGCTATGGTTGCCATAGCTTAAAAGCCATTCACTTCGCTTTTCCCTAAGGCACTGAAAAATAAATAGAAAAACGAGTCTGTGGAATTTCTGTTTGTGCTAAACTGATAGGCTAAGTGTGATTTTGAATACAGTTATTCTAGTGTGCAGTCATAAGCAATATCTGCACATCAATTTATCCTATTGATTACATCAGAATCATAAATCAGCTCTCACTGTGGATGGCCTGGGGCATCTGTTATACTGATTAAAATTAACTTCTAGTTCATTAATAATCTGTAAAATGAAGCAAAGTGACATGACAGGCATAGCTGTCTGAGATTAATCAGAAAGTACTCTTTAGCTACTCTTCAAACTATGGACTACTTTTGATCAATAGTTCTGAAGGAACATGCATTGAATGCAATTTGTTGAATTTTAAAATATTAAAAACATTTTGTTATGTTCAGTTCACCAGCCTAAATTGTCACATCTTCTTTTGCATATTTTGGAACCAGTCTTTAAGTCAAATTCCAAGATGAAAGTCATTAAGCGCACTGAAAAACAGAATGTGTGTGCCTGTGTGCCAGCAATAATGATTAAACATTAACTCCTTTTCCATGTGTGTTACCAAAAGGACAATAATATGAAAAGGAAAGGTATTTTCATTCCCAGTCTCTTTTCTCTGTCTTTCAGAATAGATGGGCACAACTGTTGACAGATTCTGTATCAGAACTGCAGCTGGGCACTAGTAACAGAATGGGAAATTTTGCTTACTCGTCAAAATATTTGCTGTGAGTATCCTGATGAACACCTGTAGTAACACACTGTCTGCAAGGGAGAAAAAAAAAGAAAAAAAAAAAAAAGCAAAAAAAAAGCACAACGTTTGAAAAAACAGAGGGCCTATGGTTTTGTTAAAGAAAGGACTCACCACATCATTATTGTTTCATAGTCCTATTCTAGCCCATTGCACCAAATTAACATGATAGATGAAAAAACATCTTTGTACCTTTACAATTATTCCATAAATCCCTAAAGTCTGAGGGCAGGGTATGTTCTCTTTCAATACCTCATATGAAGATTATATTTATATAATTTCCATTCTCCTAAGGACGCAATAAGCTTTTTCCAGTGTTGTGTGTCTTTGAGAAATATCATCACTACCTGTTTCTCAGGAAATCTGCTTTTTAAAATAAGGAAAGACTAGGAGCTTTACTTTTTGGATTGCCTCCAGTAGTCCCTGAAACAATGCGTATGACACATCCATTCAGGTCAAGCCTGTTCTATGATCACAAAATAAATGTCAACAGTCAAAAATAATCTCTCAGGTTCTAACTGTGATTTAGCTTTATTTTATTGTCTTATTTCAGTCTTAAATTGCTGTCATGGGGTGACTTTATGATGCTGTATCCCCTATTGCCTGCTCTATGCCCAGACATGAATCCTGTGCCTTTCTGTGTCTTTAAGCTGGGTCTGAGAGAACGGGAGAAAAAAAAAGCCGATTTTGTGTTCAAGGACACACATACTCCCCTGTGCTCCTGCTGCTACAGAGCCGAGGAAGTACCTTCCTGCTTTTAGCCAGCTTTCAGCTCTGTTTCTCAGGAGAGAGACGGAGAGTTAAACTTCTTTTTTAGCTAGCCTGCTAGTTGAGGCAAGAAAGTTCTTTTTCCCTGGGACTTTGGCTTCTTCTTCTTCTCTTCTGGACTTCTCAGTAACTCCAGAACATCACCAGGAGGCCTTACCCTTACCGCAGCCTGGGGGGGGCCCACGCTGAACCCCAGCTCCAGAGAGAGAGTAGAGCCATGCCTACAAAGGATTCTGAATTTACCAGGTTTCCTCCACAGCGAGAGGTTTTATTATTTAACATCATTCTTATTTCTGTGCCTGCATGCACTTTGCTTGTTAAATAAATAACTTTTTTCACTTTCCTCTGAGGAAATTTCTTTCCGAACCTGTGGGAGAGGGGCTGCATGATCTGCCTTCTATTAGAGGATATTTTCATTTCAGATGTTCCTCCAAGTTTGTCTCAAATCAAGACAAATGCTTAATGCACAGAAGATTTATATACTTTCAAATAAACTTCCGGCTACATCAAAATCAAGAGTGTTTACTGTTGTGTAATATTCACCATGTTATTCCTTCAATATAATTGATTAACCATGTTGGAGAAATAACCAACACAAAAATATGGGCTTCTCTTCCATCTTTCCAGCTGTGTCTGTGGTTAGAAGAGATATAACAGTGATAGACAGTGAAGATTTCCTTATACACTGCTTCAGGTATGATTTACACTTTCCAGTGTGCAATTCATAATATATGGACATAGGTTTTAAGGCAGAGTAAGAAAACCATAAAATTTAATACTGAGTTTCAAGACATAAACAAAGTTAGAAACTCACTTCATAAAATGCAGACCTATAAAAACTTTGCTATTGTATGTTATTCCGAAACTAATATATGGGACCATTTTATGAGAAGTGCCTCTGCTAAAAATAAAGGCAGCATGGTTGAACTTAGTGTTTACAGTGACATTTGCAAGAGAGAACAGAGGTGAGTAATCACATGAAGATAATAATTATTGATGGTTTTTTTAATTGGAATTAATGTACTACTGTCAGTAGAAAAAAAAAAATTAACAAATTATTTGAAAAACCAACAAACAAATGTAAAATACCACTCCATGAGCTTTTATTGGTATTTTTCACTTTCTAAAACTTCAGTTTGTTTTTCCATACAAATGTGGTGAACATTGTGATGCTGTATTAATTAATAGATATAAGTAAAGAATACCTTCAGTATCTCAATTTCTTGAAATACAGAATTCCTTTTTAAGCTTTTTTTGTTGTAAATTATGTTAACACAGTGAAGGAGTCTGTACTACTGTGATAAATAAAAGAGTCAGAGAACAATCACAAGACTGAAACCCTTTCCTTACACCAGTTAGCTGTTCTTTGCTCCATGACTGATTTGGATGGCTAACAGCCTGCTCTCCAAGAAAATATCTGGGCATTGGTTGGTTCACTTCAGATCTGTTCACAATGGGATAAAAGTAACAGTGGGTTTTTTTTCCCTCTTCCAAGTCCACCAACACTTATCCCAGCAATCTGTGCATCTCCAGAAGCCTCCTTATATCCTGATGCCAGACCCTTGCTTCATCCATTATAAAACAATGAGCTGTAATACAACCTCCACATTATGTCGCATTTCTTGAACTGAAAAAAACCTGCACAAAATAATAGTGATGATTCAGGGATACTATATAGAGTCAGAGCAGCTGCAGCCCAAATGGTTTACAGCGTGGATGCAGCAAGTCTGATCCAAGAGAGCTTATTCCTAAACACTGTGAACATGAGCCCCTCCATGCTGTGTGGCCCAAAGGACGTGATTATCTAAAAATCCGTGCAAAGCCAGATAACTCAGTCATGCATAGTGAATATTATTCTTAAAACATTTTCCAGGAAGAAACAAATAAATGACAGGTTTTTAAAAAGACACTGATAATGGCTAAAGTAAAACATGAAAAATCAGTGACTCAGTATGGCAGGATAGCATAAAGCCTCACTGCTGGCTTCAGATTCTTTTGGACCCCTTTCTGTGCAGCAAAGCCAGAAAGGCTGTTATAATCTACTCACTGTTACCAAAATTACCAGTCTTTTCTAAAGTAACAATAGCAGCACGATAATAACTCTTATTGTAGAGATACCAGAAAGACATTAGGGAATAGATTAATTTTCAGCATCCGCCACTTGTAATTTATCACACATTTATAAGAGAAGATTCTTGAACTTCAATTAAAAGAATAATGTTAAGCAAATAATATAGCAGAATGTGTTCTTCTGAGCTTTGTTTTCATTACTTATTTTAAACTTGTCTACATGTGTCACAGCTCCATATTTGAAATGGACTCCTGGACAGTAATCCTATCATTCTTGCTTTGGACATGTTATAGGCTCTTTTGCCTTTAACCTAGAGTTTGATACTTAAGACCTACACCTGGTGTGTGTGCACAGCACTTAGCAGAAGTACAACGATATGCATTTTTTCTTCTAATGTTGCTTATTTAGGAAGCAGTCCACAAGAAGACATAATATCCTGTGCCATAAAGTCCCCCACAAACCCCTGGGTTCTGTGATTTGGAGAATCATTCCATGTCAAACTACTATTATTTATTTATAATGATAATTCCAGGCCAGGGATCAGAGAAGCCATTCACCCATTTGTCTCCCCAAGACCACAGTTCTAGTGACCATGTGTATTGGATTATCTGTGAATGCAGACAACAGAACTTCAGTGATGCATTATTCATTCTAACGCACAGACTGGTTGGAAAGCACAGAACGTTCTACTGTCGACAACGGGATTCATCCCCCACAGAAAGTCCTGACATTTGATGGAGACTTCATGGTCAATAGAAAAGGCCCCCGTGTTAGATTAAAACAATTTTCTTCTGGCAGTCTTTAAAAGCCACTTTATACTTACCGTAAAATTTAATCGCTTTAGGGGGACCAGTGCACTAGGCACATGAAATCAAAAGAAAGTTAAATGTCTAGATGAAGTAGACTAGGCCTTAACTCTGTCTTAATAAAGCAGTTCTGGAAAATTCATGATCCAAATAATGGATGAATATGTACATATATTACATAATTCACCAAGGGAGTTTTGTTTTTTCCATTTGTTAAGTTGCTTTTCAGAAGACAACAGTTCTATATTGCATATATACATGTAAAATTCCCACATCACTGTCATTTTAAACAGTAAACTAACAATGCAAATTAAATCTTGGTACAGTGAGAAGAACATCACAAAAAAAAATTAAAATACAGAAAATGCTTTTAAATTTATGCTTTGAAAACTGTTAAAAACAAGTTTCATTGCATTTGCTGTCTATTGGGACATCTGAATATAATTTTTCCAAATATGTCAGCTATTAGATTTTATTATTCAGACTACAATTTATTCTTTATTTGTCCTAAAGGGGCATATCCATATAGTTTGCACAAATGAATCCAATATACATATATAAAAGGAAATAAAAAATGACTGGTTCTAAAGTTGCAACTGTCACTGTTTGGTGCTCTTCCAAAAGGGTTGGCAAATACATGTTATTTGTGTTTTTTGTTATGGTAATAGCTAATAGTTTGTGAGACTTACAGCACACTTCCCAGTTCCAGATATCATCTCTACAGTCTGATGCTTGCAAAGGTGCACTTCATGGTTTTGGCTGCTGGTAAGAAACAGAGAAGCAAAAACTTCTGCAGTTGATGGTGGGTTTGATCTGCAGCCCTGGAAGAAGCTTGGGCTGGTGTAATAACAGAAATATATAGACCTTAAGCAAGAGAATTACAAACCTGTGTCTCTATAGTGATAAGTAAGAACATGTATTGGGTGTTATGGTGAAGGGTTTTAAGTATAATAATGTGATTTTACAGTTTAAGTTAAGAATTTAGATGTTACAATAGAAAGATATGTGCGTACGTGACCTAAAGAATTATTGGTTAAGAGACAGCCGCGTTGCAGTAAAAAGTACTACAGGTGATAGGTCATAAATTCAAAACAAAGTTTCGTGTTAATTGCTTATTGGATTAGAAAGTTATAAATTGCCATGTAACCTTGAATCTTGTGACTATCCTTTGTTATGGCGACTTGCTACCAAATCTCACGACCTCTGAGACTGATGCCTTGTTTGTTATTTTAAGTAATAAATCGTGTATAACCACGATAGTCCCATCTCTTTAATAAGAGCTCCGACGGCACTGAAAAGGGCCGACAAAAGGTGCCCGAAATCCAACACAGAAAATTTACAGCTGCTAAAGATTTCTCTGCAAAGACCTCAGAAGTGTCTTCATCATGGTGTTGAGTGTCTTGAACATGTGTGTTGTAGACAGGTGTCCCATGGCAACAGGGATTATAAGAACCCCCTGGAGCTAAGTGGAGAAATTCTCCCCAGGTTAAAGTGACTATAAAGGTCTCTCTCACAATGCCCTGTTCTGTTACAGAAATGTACCCTGGCTCTGTCTCTCCTATTGGCCCATTGGCTTCCCCTGCTCCTTTCTACCCTAT
>VZTH01017387.1:80868-91218 GCA_013397815.1 Aleadryas rufinucha | reverse complement strand
GCAAAAAAAAAAAAAAATTAGGACAGGCCATGCTAGGAAAGATATGATGAAAAAAATGAGAATGAAAAAAGATTTTGAATCAAGAGGAAAGGAAAAAAATCATCACAGAATCTGAACTCAAAACATGTGTATATATATGGTGAGTGTCAGAGAATAAAATGCATCTCTCACTGCTTTGCAGTATCAATTTCTAATAAAATGCTTTTTGTCCCACTCCTACTCCCTATGTGGGTTTTTTTTTTCACTGTACCTACTTTTTTTCTTTCATTTTATTGAAGTGTTTGGTCTTTTAGTCTTGTAACTAAAGGGGAAAACAAGAACATATAATTGCTTTTAAACTGTTTGTTATTTTACACTACTCAGTCAGTCATCTGGTATTCATCTCTTCTTTAAACTTAGTAGCCAACTTTTCAGCTGCTGTAGACTGCACAGTACCAACAAAATTAAAGGCACTACAGCGATTTTAATCAGCTGTTCATCTGGTTTCAGAGTTTTGTTATATTTAATATCTCCTTACAGTAATATAGTAAAATAACTCTGAATATTTTTTCTTTTTTTCCCTGAATTTTATACTTGTTTTTCTTATGTCAAAGAGAAGCTATTTCTCAGACAAAATATTTGCAATGTTTTAATTTATTAATTTTGCTTTACCACTTGCTTTCTTTTACTGAGAGCCAGTGGATTTTCAACAGATGTTTTCCCTGAGGTTTTCAAAATTATCCTTATTTGTTATTTTACTTTTTCTAGGATGGCTATGGTTAATTTAGAAGCCACCAGTTTGTGCAAGTTCAAATTGTTCCTTCAATTGTACATTAACTTGCATTTCTCTACAGTGATTTGAACTTGCTTTCATTGCCCAGTTACCAAATATTAACTCGATTTCTGAAGCTCCTCATAACTTTCTCAAAACTGAAAACAGTGTTGTCATCCAAATATTTAACTCACCTTATGACCTGGATTTCTGCTTAAAAATATATATATTATGTTAATATCAAACTTAGTACCAAAAATAACTTTGAACTTTTGTAGGTCTACTTCTAACCTAAATTTACACTGTTTATTTTTTTTCTTTCCAGTACTTTTTATTTCATTTGAACAGTTTCAGTTACATGCTGGGACTTATCATTCACCAATTCTGCTATTTCCTCTTATCATTTGTAGATCAGTAACTTAAAGGCTTTTATTGCAAGAACACATCAGACATCTTGCAATTATTTTGTTGATCACTTTTGCTTCTAGCACTTACAAGTGGAGCATATTATATTCCTTACATATTTTATTTTGCAAGTAATGGGTTGTGAATCAGACTCATTTATTTGCCTAAATTAGATTCTTGATTGGATAATGACCCTTGTGAAAATCTTAACATAAATAGGCAAATATAAAAGTTAAAAGTTAAAAGTTAGTGCTTAGCACAGATCCATCTCACACTAGGCTTTTAAGTGGCTGTGAATTCCATTTTGAAAATAGGTAAAACAGGTGCCTGAAGAGAGGAGAAGAAATACATAGTGGTTCTGAATCATGTCACAACTTTGTTTGTAAATTTGAACCTGGATTTTCTGTCTGTACATTCCTCATGTGTAAAATGGAAAGATATAAATATATGCACATTATGGCCTGTGAAAGTCCCAGTTCCATGTTAACACAGTCCTGTAGAAGCAGACCAGAGGAGAGCAACTAGGATAATAAGAACTGTAGAAGGAACAGTAAATGAAGAAAGAATGCGGAANTGCGTGAGCGTGCCCGTGTGCCGACAGCACTGGGCTGGGTGAGTGGCCACTCTCTCGTCTGGCCCCCTGAGCTGAGGTAACTTCCCCCTGGAGGGAGACTTCTGTGAGAGTGGTGGCTATCTCGTCATAGCTACGCTTCAGGCAGCGTTAGTTTGTATAGCCTAAGGAAAAACAAACAAACTTATCACAGAATCACGGAATATTCTGAGTTAGAAGGGGCCCACAGAGAGCATCAAAATCCAGCTCCTGGCCCTGCACAGGACAGCACCAGTTGTCCCACCATGTGCCTGAGAGCATTATCCAAACGCTTCTTGAACTCCATCAGGCTGGTGCTGTGACCACTTCCGTAGGGAGCCTGTTCCAGTGCCCAACCACCCTCTAGGTGAAAAACCTTTTCCAGATTTCCAAACTAAACCTCCCCTGACACAACTTCAGGCCATTCCCTGAGGTCCTGTCACTGGTCACCCCAGAGAAGAGATCAGTGCCTGGCCCTCCTCTTCCCTACACAAGGAAGTAGCATTTCTTGGCACTGAGACGGTGGTTAAACACTAGAACCTGTTCCTAGAGAGGTGGTCAATGCCACCATGCCGTTTGTCTTTAAGAGGCATTTGGAAAATGACCTTAATAACATGCTTTAATTTTTGAGCAGCTTCCTGAATTAATGAGGCAATTGGACCAGATGATCATTTTAGGTTCCTTCCAACTGAAATAGTCTATTCTTTCTATTAAATTCTAATCTATTCTATTCTGTTCTACTTCTATTTCTGTTTTATTCTACTCTTTCTCCAAATATTTTGATAGCCTTAAAATAGCCCAAGTCAATTCTGCTAAAATCCTGCAAGATCATTTATGAAATACTACAAGATCAGCCAAATCACATACCATAGAAAATCACTGTCCACTTGGAAAATCTCAGTCATTTAGGGTTTAATTTATTTTGATGCAATAACAGACATAGAATCTGGTTAATTGTCTGTATCCAGAGTTCTTGTTAACATTGATTTTTAATACAGTAGAATACACAAAGCAAAAATGAAACAAACTGGCTATCCTTTCTGTATCTGTTTTAAGAATAATCCATCCTCAAGTTTAGATTGGTTTTTTGTTTTCTTATCAACAGGGAAGCTACAGCCAGGCAAGATTCTGGCAAATAGAGCTACTTTTTTTTTGCCCTTTTCAACTTGAGTGTGGTACCTCTAAGAAAAAAAAAAAAAAAGAAAATTAAGAGAGTCAACAATCAAAAAAATCGCCTTGTACAGGGAGAAGGTATTGTGTTCAGCCTGACCTTGGCCTGCAACTCTTGACATCAGCTCTGGAAAATGTGTCAGTTTTCTTGCCTGGCTTGTTCAAGTGGTGAAGCCTTACTACTACTGTAAGGCATACTTTACATACACACACAAACACCAGTACGCTTATTTCTATGAAGTCAGAGGCAACAAAGCTGTCTTTGTATCTAGCAAATATAATTCTGTCCCCTTGAATAATTGCTTAGATGTTTTTGTCTGAAATTCTATTCACATTGACACTTCATGTATGTGTGAAACTGGTTTGAATGATGTCTACATTCATTAGTTTTTCCACAGTAACTATTTCCCTTACAAGGTACATGATCCCAGAGCAAAGAAAAGTTAACAATTTAAAACTCTGAGGGTGTCTTTGTTGGGAACAGTATAATTTTTTAATTCACATTCCTTTCACTTAGTTTCTGTAATCCCTGAAGAGAACAGAGTCAAACTTTGTGTTTTAATTAGGATTTTCAGTATTTATGGCCTGCAGCAATGAAAGGAAAAAAAAAATAATTCTAGGGTTGTTGTGGGAAAAAGGATTGGGCCAAGTTTGCATTCTTGTGACTGTCATTTACATTTTCTAAGAACAGTTGTAAAAACTGAAAATGGTTTTATGATTCATAGCTCGTATGACTAAAAGTAACAAACTGAATTTTGCATGAAATACTGGTAAGATATATCTATCCAATATAGTGAATTTAGGAAAGGAATGCTACTCTGCAAGGAAGAGACTGGAATTATAGAAATTATTATAATTAAGATAAAATTACGGTTCAGGTATGCAAACTCTCCAAAATTCTGCTGATTTTATAAACACAGAAGTTATAGATGATGTATTGCACTGGTACTGAGGGCTGCAGAATTTAACAGCAGCAGATGAGAAGGTCTTGTGTCAGGCAACAGAAGCTTACAAGAATTTAAAACCTGGTATTACTACAAATGCACCTAAATTCACTACAGGACTGAAATATTGAAAAAGCACATTTTTTCTCTCTTTTGCTTTACAATAGAAATCTATTCATATGTTAGGTGTAGAGCATTCAGAAATGCCAGATGAATGAAACATAACTTTTCCGGTTTTGCTTAGTTATACAGCTTCTTGCTCTGTTCTTGTGGGCATCTGATTTGTTTGACTGTTTATTGACAAATTCTTGACAGCCACTCTAGGCTAAACTGTGTAAGGGGATCAAGATAATCACTCAATGAACATCATGCAAATCTGGTATAGCTCTGTGGTGGTTTAATGGAACTAGACCACTTCCAGAAAAAACACCATCACAACTCTATTTTTAGTGAAACTTTGTGCACTAAAAAAGTTCACAAAGAAAAGATAAAACAATTTAATAAAAAGGAAGTTGCAAAGAGTAAGTATTAAAAGAAGAGGAGCAGAAATGTTTATCATGAATGCTCCCAGAATAAAGTCTTTTTCTTTTCTTTGGGAATGAGAAAAAGAGGAACAGGACTGGTTTAGTAGAGAAGTTATGACAACCCTTTTTGGTGCTGTTTTTAATAAGTAAAGAGGGGAAAGTATCTGAAATGATCCAGTAAAAATAAAAACAAAAAAGGAGGATAAACACTGTGTGTCTGTTCGAGACTCTATTAACTAAATAGTGCTAATAGTGCACTCTGTTAGTGCTCTAAAAGCTTCGTAATAATGTGGGAAGATACTGTGAAAAACACACATGAGAAAAGAATCAAAATTTAGAGATACCAGTGAAAGGTAGCAACCAAGCACATACCCACCTCTGTTTTTTGATGCTAATTAGGTGCTTAACTACTAACCATGTATTTGAAAACTCACACTACACTTTAATAAAAGAGACTATAAAACAAGCAGTAAAATTAACACTTGAAAAGGGAAGAAAAGATCAGCTATATGCATAGATTAACAGTTCAATATTATATGAAGAGTGTTTTCTTCCTTAGAAGAAAAGCTAGTGTCTCACTCAAGATAGTCAATTGTCTTTTGAAGCTGCTTTTTAATGTTGTAATGGTTTAAAACTAGCAAATCATTTAAGCTGAGAAAAGTGCAGTCATGTCTGATGTATTCCAACCCCTCTTCATTTCTTGAAGTACAGACTAAATTTTGCATTTTCCATGATCCATTCAGAAAAATGTCAGTTTAGCAAAACCGAACTCTGGCTTTTCAGCAAAAAAAAAGTGCAACAGCAAAAGTATCTATAGAGATACAAACACATCCAAAACTCACAGATTCAAAACTGAAATAAAAAAATTCTCTGCCTCAGTTTTAATACAGTTATCTTAGTATTTGTAGGCTTCTCAGTACCCTTGAACTCTCATAAATATTTGAAAACACTCAATATTTGCATAATTTGGGGAAAAGAAAGAAACACAAAGCCAAAACCAACATTAACAGCCAGCCAAACAAAAAAGACCCTATCTTCCACTGATAGGTCTAACATTGAATACTATTTATTTCAGAATGGCAGTCTCTGAAAGTTTAGTTAGACTTATTTATGACTTTTGCTTCCCCTTTGTATGCAAAAATGTCCAGTAAACCATGAAAGTCTAAAATTAGTGTTGTCTTCCCATTGCTCACCATTAATTAAACCCAAGCGCCCAATTTTTTTTCAGATCTTTCTTAAAATTTCTAGAAGAAATTTTTAGAAGTAGTCCTGTGAGCCAGGAGTTGAATTAGTAAGAGTATAATAGGGAAAATAATTTGTTTTCCAATCCATTTTTGCACCTGGGACAAGTCAAGCACAAGACAAAGGAAGGAAGCAGTTTCTTTTAGTATCTAACAGATAAATGAGAGAGAATTCCTGACTCCCACTGAGAACAAGATTCTCACAAAAGTGTTGGAGTACGATAGGACAAAGCATAAATCCTTCTAAAAGATTTCACTGCTTCCATATATTCACTTTTTTCCATACAGATATCTGTGTGCAACCATGACCATGCACACAGATGCACACACTCTGATATGTTCTGCACTTGCTAAAAAATCACAGTCTTAAAATAGCATGGCTATTTTTATCATTCACATATGTGGACACATTTTTCAAAATAAAAAGCAAAATATATCTCCCTGCTAATCATACTTACTTATGAAAATTGAAATAAAAAGAAGTATATTAAAAAAAAATACATGTCAAAAAGTCATTAAATAGATTAGTCACCTTTCCTGTTCTTAGATTGCTTCATCTTCTCTCAAATTTTGATCATATGATATATATTTAACAGAAGCGTATTTTTCTTCCTGTGGAAATCAACATCAACAGTCTTCTCACTGACTGCTTCTTAGTGTTTCCTTAATAATTTCAGTTCAAGGCATGGTATGTCAGTATAAAATAATGCAAATTATTTCTGTATAGGAAATTATAATAAATGCCATAAAAATATTGGATTTTCATTGGGACAAGGAAATCTGAAATGTGTAGCTAAAACACTTGATCTAGCTTCTACAGTGATGAAAGGATGAAAAGAGGCAGCTGATCTATCAGAAATATGTTGATAACAAATGAGTTATGCTCTTTATGGTTTTTTTTTCTGTGTGCCTATATGCATAAATATGAATTTATACGAACAGTGTGCCCAAAATTAATGAGACATCTCACATTAGACATCAGAATATTTCAGAGTTTCTATTTTGAATAACTTAAACATAGACTTAAGCCACAGAGTTCAAATTAAAACTAGATTTGGAATAAGACTTAATATCTAGATGTGCTGAGATTCATTATGGCAGTTTCACCAACTATAAAGAAGAAAATTTACTGATTTATTTAACTTTATATATTTGTCTAAGAGGAGTAGAATATAAAAAGTTCTTTTTAGTAATATCTACTTTAGAATCACAGAATCATGAATTGGTTTGGGTTGGAAGGGACCTTTAAAGATCATCTAGTTTCAGCTTCCCTGCCATGAGCAGGGACACCTCCCCCTAGACCAGGTCGCTCAAAGCCCCAGCCAAACTGGTCGTGAACTTTTCCAATTATGAAACATCCACAACTTCTTTGGACAATTGCTTCCAGTGTATCACCACCCTCATGGTAAAAAATGTCTTCCTTATATTCCTAAATGAAATACTTTCAGTTTAAAACTCTTGCCCCTTGTCCTGTCACTACAAGCCTTGGGAAAATGTCTCTCTCCATCTCTTATAGGCTCCCCTTAAGTGTTAAAAGGCCTCAATAATGTTTCCCCAGAGCCTTCTCTTCTCCAGGATGGACAACCCCAGCCCTTTCAGCCTTTCTTCATAGGAGAGTTGTTCTAGACCTCTGATTATTTTCATGGTCCCCCTCTGGACATGCTCCAACAAGTCCATGTCTTTTTTGCACTGAGGACAGGAGTTCAGGTGAGGTCTTGTGAGAACAGGGTAGAGAAACCAGTACATAGTAGAAAATTCAGGGTCATTCACAGAATATAACTCAGGACCCATCACGCACATCCATGTCTTCCACCTGATGATAACCTGCTAATAGTCATGCTGCTTTTGTTGTCTGCCAGATCCCTGGGAAAATGTTTGCTTATCTCTGACACCTTAATTAGAAGGCAAGTGTAAAATACCTGCTAAACTACCTTGCTGAACAAAGTTAGAGGGACTACATACTGAGACACTTTCTAGACCAGATTTTAATTTCTCTCTTGAATTTGATATTTAATCCTATTTTTGAAATAACTTCTACATGAAATTTACTTTATTTTATAAATGGAGTAAAGGTAGTTAGATAATTTATCAGACAATGATGAAAGAAAATGGAAGTTTACTCCTTTTATGCATGGGGCACACAATATTTTTCTGTTTTATTAGGTAAAGCACATCTGTATGGTTAAAGCACACAAATATATGGTATATTGCAGGATGAAAATTACCAGTCTTTAAGAACACCAGTTGCATGATAAATAGATGGTCTGTGTTATTTTAGTAGTAAATAATATGAAAATAACATGCAAATGGCTTTTGTTGCTGTTGTTGTTCATAAACATCTATAAAGCCAAATAAGAAAAATAGATGATGCTATGTTTCCTTGAGACCAAATAACTTTGATAAAAGCTCATCTTCTGTTTCCAAGTTGTACCATTTTATAATTGTTTCTTTGGTAACCTCACTAATATTTAGCTATTTTTCATGTGCAGACCTCACAAAGAAAAGATTCTTGGCACTTTTAGGCAGATGTCCATATGCATTTTCTGAGGGTGCTTTTAATAGCTAAAAAACTGTAATAGATTGATTATATGTTTACCTTTCAATGCTGTTAATTAAATTACTTTCTTGCAACTCTGTTTCTCATTGAGTTGTCATTATAAAATATCATACTTTGCAAAAATGGATTATGTGTCCTTAGTGTAGTGTTCAATAAGGAAATCTATTCTTAACTATATGAAATAAAAAAAAAATCTCAGTATGCATCAGCTGTGTTTCTTGAATAAGAAAGTGAATATATGTTTTTTAAAGTTGCCATATATTATGCTGATAGAAATTTCCATTTAAACAAGTTGTAGATATTCACTGTACTTATCTGTAGTGATGTTTTTCCTTATATTCTTACACACAAGTACTTAAAAATTACAATAATGAATATGAGGAATGTCATACCTCAGGCCAATACAAGTATCAAGATAATTGTCAAAAAAATCTTGGAATTGTTATACATTGTATCATTAATGATTTTCCTTGTGCTGTTGAATTTTGGTTTAGATGCTACATAAAATCAGAAAAAAACATGTTTAAGAAACATAATACATCACAGACTGAAAAATAAGGTAAATGATACAAAACTCTATTGTCAGAGGCATGAGTTTATTTAAGCATGAGAAATAATTGCTAGGTGAAGGATAGTGCATTCAGACAACTGAATGAAGAAAGATTTCTAATTATGTTGGTTGATTGCTTCACAAAGATCAGGACATAAACTGGTTCATCAACAAATCTCAGAATCACAGCTGTCCCATTACTAGGCTTAGTAGGAAATGTAGCCAAACTGTGGAAGCAATAACAGAAATAAGTTATGAATGGCAAATAAGAAGAGATTAAGATAAAGACAAAAATATTCAGTGTGCATTTGACACTCTCCCTCACAATGTCCTAGTCTTTAAACTGGAAAGACATGGATTTGATAGATAGACCACTTGGTGGATAAAAATTTGTTTGGATGACCTCACTCAAAGAGTTGTAGTTAACAACTCAATATCCAAGCGGAAAGTGGAGATGAGTGGTGCTCCTCAGGAACTGATACTGTGAGCGGCACTGTTTAACATTTTTGTTGGTGACATGGACAGTGGGACAAAGTGCACCCTCAGAAAGTTTGCTGATGACACCAAGCTGTGCAGTGTGGTTGACATACTGGAGGGAAGGGATGCCATCCAGAGGGACCTTAACAGGATTAAGAAGTGTNATCTCACAGCGTTGTTCATGTCTTTGGTTCCCAGGAAGAACCAAGATAGGATAGGGGCCTTGTACCCCACAGGGCTTAGAGCTCTGGAATTTTGTCTTTCTGCCTTGGGAAAGCACATGGAAAATTACTGGGAGAAGTAGCCACTAATACAATAGGCTATAGAGCTACAAATGNCTGGGTCAGGGCAAGCCCAAGCACCAATACAGGCTGGGAGTGGAATGGATTGAGATGAGCTCTCGGGAGAAAGCCCTGCTGTTTATGAATGAAAAGCTCAATATGACTCGGCAATGTGCACTTACAGCCCAGNAAGAATACAGAGAACATATAAAAGGAAAGAAGGCAAAAACCAAAATGGCATCAGAACGAGTCCAGAGGGGAGCCACAGATNGGGAGGTGATTCTGCTCCTCTATTCGGCTCTTGTGATTCCATACCTGGAGTACTGTGTCCAAATCTGGGACCCTCAACAAAAGAAAGTCGTCGATCTATTGGAACTGCCCTTTTCAACCTAGAAATGAAACTCAGNAGTTGGGGCTGTTCTGCCTGGAGATGAGACAGCTCTGTGGAAACTTTACAGCAGCCCTCCAGTACCAAAAGAGAGCTGGAGAGGGACTTTTCACAGGTGACAGCACTGGGAAGAATGTCCTTAAACTGAAGGAGGGGNTCTTTATTGGGAGGACTCCAGGGGGCAGTTATGGAGAAGGGCCACAAAAGCCCACCCACAAGGGGTGAATACAGTTTTTACACATTTACCAAATTAGCATAATTGACAAAAAAACATTAATTAGGAGGACAAGTGGTGATGGAATTCCCCCCCAGGTCAAGCCCCTCCTCTGGAGTCCCCCCTCCTCCCCCCTTGGTACTAGCTGTACTTTGTTTATGAAAATGTGTCTCAAAGAGCTGTTTTCTGGCCTTGGTTCCCAGGGAAAACCAAGATAGGATAGGGGCTTTGGAATATGTTTTGTCTTTCTGCCTATCAG